>PPOC02000490.1:39834-78029 GCA_003709265.2 Grigorovia yakushimaensis | reverse complement strand
TCTTGGTGTCTCTGGTGAAGGTTTAGTTGATGAAAAGCCATACACTAATGAAGATATGAAGATAAACTCTGATTTTTTAAGAGGTACAATTGTTGAATCTATTGCTGATCCAACTACTTTAGATATTCATCCACATGATTCTCAGTTAACCAAGTTTCATGGTTGTTATATTCAAGATGATCGTGATATTAGGGAAATTCGTAAGCAACAAGGTTTAGAACCATTATTTGCATTTATGACAAGAATCAGATTGCCAGGTGGTACCGCTAATCCAGATCAATGGTTAGTTATGGATAGATTATCTGATGAAACTGGTAATGGTACAATTAAAGTTACTACAAGAGCTACTTTCCAGTTGCATGGTATTTTAAAGAAAGACATTAAACATTCCATCAGAGCAATGAATTCTACCTTAATGGACACATTAGCTGCTTGTGGTGATGTTAATAGAAATGTTATGTGTTCTGCTATTCCAGCTAGTGCCAAGGTTCACAAACAAGTTTCTGAAATGGGTTCCAAAATTTCGGAAGCTTTCTTACCTAAGACTACTGCCTATTATGAAATTTGGTTGGAAGGTGAAGATGAAAGAGATTATGATACATCATGGCCGGAAACTTTTAAGAATAGAAAGGAAGGTCCAACCAAAAAGAAGACTTTAATTGCAGGCAACTCATTAGTTGATGTTGAACCACTTTACAGTCCTGTTTATTTACCAAGAAAATTCAAAGTTAATATTACCGTTCCACCATATAATGATGTTGATGTTTGGTCTTCTGATGTTGGTTTAATTGCTATTGTTGATCAAAAGACTGATATTGTTACTGGTTATAACTTATATGTTGGTGGTGGTATGGGTACTACACATGGTAATAAGAAAACATATCCGAGAAGAGGTTCTATCTTTGGTTTCATTACCCCAGATCAAGTCACTTCAGCCATTGAAGCAGTGATGATTGTGCAAAGAGACAATGGTTCACGTACTGATCGTAAACATGCTCGTTTAAAATATACCATTGATGATATGACTGTTAGCGTTTTCAGAGAGAAGGTTGAAGAAATATGTGGTTTTGAATTTGCACCAGAGAGATCATTTGAAATCAAATCGAATTGTGATTATTTCGGTTGGGTTAAAGATGAAAGCGGTTTAAACCACTTCACTGCATTTATTGAAAATGGTAGAGTTGCTGATACTCCAGAAAAACCACAAAAAACTGGTTTAAAGAAGGTTGCTGAATATATGAAAAAAGTTGATTCTGGTAACTTTAGACTAACTGGTAACCAACACGTTTTAATTTCTTGCATCAAAGATGAACATTTAGATGATATTAAGGCTATTATGAAGAAATATTGTCTTGACAACACAGACTTAAGTGGTATTAGACAAGCTTCCTCGTCATGTGTTGGTTTACCAACTTGTGGTTTGGCTATGGCAGAATCTGAACGTTATTTACCAGTTTTAATAACACAAATTGAAGAAATGTTAGAAGAATTTGGTTTACGTCATGATGCTGTTGTTATGAGAATGACAGGTTGTCCAAATGGTTGTGCTAGGCCATGGTTAGCTGAAGTGGCACTTGTTGGTAAGGCACCAAATGTTTACAATATGATGCTTGGTGGTGGTTTCCATGGTCAAAGATTAAATAAGCTTTACAGAGCTAATGTTAGAGATGATGATATCTTAGATATCTTGAGACCATTATTTAAGAGATGGGCTTTAGAAAGAAATGATGGTGAACATTTCGGTGATTTCTGTGTTAGAACTGGTATTATTAAGCCCACTTTAGAAGGAAAATTTTTCCACGATGACATCTCTGAAGATGCATTTTAGAATCATCTAGAATGAAACATTTTTGTATATACTATTTATTTATTTTATTTATTTACATTTATTTATTTATATAATTCAATTGCCTGTTGTACTGAATATGTTGTGAATTAGTAGCGTATTCTCATCGTCAGATAAAAATGTTATTTTTCATAATGAAAGAAAAGAATAAATGCTGAAAGAGGAGAATTGAAATGGAGGTAATAGATACCTTTATTAAAGCGTGTGAAAAGTCTAAATGTTTTACTGATTTACCAGAGGAATTATTAAGTGAAGTTTGCCAATATATTAGAGGGACTGGAGCAGTACCCACAGTTGTAGACACAGTCGAATTGATTCAAAAATTATCTTATTTTTTGATTGATGATCTTAAGGTCAATAAAAATTTATTGGTTGTGATTGAGAGTATATGGATGTCTCGTGAAGATAAGCCCAACTGTTTGAGACAGCTAATTGAAGTTCTAAAACCTTATCTACCACCTAACGATTCTCAAAAATCTAAGTTCAACAATCGTAATTATCATCAAAATATACAAAACAGTGCTTTACTTCCCCAGCTATCATTCAACAGTCAAGGTGACAATAAAATAGCGGTGTGGTTTCAAGAGAAAAGTTGGAAATGCTATGGTTTATTTTATTTTATACTGCAGAAATTACCCAAAAGTGAAATGTCCAGCCAGATGAACTGGATCATTCCTGGTATTTTAAATTTACTAGATAATGCTGATAATTTGAAAGGTATCAAACTTATGGGTGTGATTATATTGAATCAATGGTTGGATTGTTACCTTATGAAGGGCAATGATAGTAATGGTGAAAATAATCAAGATAATGAGAGTAAATGGTTAAAATTTAATCAAGTTGGTATTTATGATATGGTTGAACCCATCTTATCAAATATGTTGCACTATGTTCCACCATTATATTCTTTAGATGATACTTTACAAATTTGGGAAATCTTATATCCAACAATACTGAAATTGTACAAGATACAATACGAACAAATCGTATACGATGAAATTACGAATAAGATTGAGAATAAGATTGAGGATGGAGTAAAGAATGAAAATAAACATTTGTATAATAAACAACTGCAAAAACTGATTACCAAGAATATTTTACAATATAATATACCCCATTGTGAAGTGAAATATGATAAACTGACTGAGTTTCAACTCATTCAGTTAAGAGCCCTTATTAGAGAATTAGGCAGCTCTAGTGTTATTCTTTTAACTAGAATATCCTACACTCTAGGAGAAATTTTGGTCAAGTCGCCATACATAACATTGTTCCCCAATATCGTTTTAGAAATTTTGCAACTTTTAGATGAATTGATACAAATAATACCGAAAGATAGAATAACGAAACATAGATTTGATTTATTAGGATTGATTATTATATTGTGGAAAAAATGTAACAATGAAGGCGCTATTCATGAAACAAATAGGAGGCAGATGTTGCATATTGAAAGTAAACTAGGTTTTAGTCCAGATGAACTAAGATGTTTAAATTTTGTACCATTGAACTTTTAAAGTACTAATAACAAGGGGTGATATATACATAGTTAGATAGATAGATAGATAATCGATATGTTAATGTTATTGAAGCCTGCAATTGTGAAACTTTCAAGAACTTTAATATTCTGAGGATAGTTTGATTAGAAACAAGAGCAAAACTAAAATAAACAAAATGTAAAATTTGTAAACAAATTCTCTTAAACCTCTTATTAATAATTTTAAATAAAGCAAAATTGAATAGTCTTCCAACTGTTAATAACAATCAATATTTGCCAAGTTCAACACATTTTTGTTTTGAAAATATTTCAACAGAATTTACACAATTGGATCTTAATTAATCTATCTTTAAAAAAGTTTCAGTAACTAAACTAACAAATTAGGAGCAATTGTCAATTTTAAGTACTTCGGATACGGCTATGGATACTGCTAATATTGAACAGTACCTGAAATCACTACAGCTACATATTGAAAAGAATAATGAGTCTCTGGTACATGCAAGTCGTTACTTAGATGAAGTCAATAAGAATAAAGATAATTTCAACTCAAGATTAGATAAAATTGCCCAACATACTCGTTTGCATAACTTACCTGTTAGCGATTATTCAAAAAATGAGAACGAGAGTGATCTAGTAGCTAATGAAGCGTGGGTCAAGTTCACTAAGACCGTCGTTTGTTCACCTGAAAGAAGTGATCCAGTCGGACTAGCCATCTCGCATATTTCATTATTAGAGCGTAGTGAAACAACAAGACAATCCATGAATGAAATAGATTCTCTCATTGAATATATGGCTCGTGCAGTGGAGTCTATGGAGACATTCAACGATAAGTTCGAGTTGTTGTTGACTAAGTTGCCAGTGAGGAGGGAATCCACGTCAGATAATTTCAGCCAGCTTACAAAGACATCAGAATATCTTACAAATAAAAACAAGAACCTTTGGACACAATTACTGAACATTGTAAAAGTCAATGTGCCACATAAGATGCAGGATACACAAAATGTGGAAACTCTCTTGCGCAGATTGGTTCAAAATGACCCTCATTTGACGCGAAATGAGTTCTTGGAAAGCGAAGGCACTTCTCTGGTATTTCGGTACTTATTGAGAAACCAGTGGATCACACTAGATGCGCATGACGGCGTGCAGTTGCAGCCACTTGAGGAGTCTTTGTTGAGTCTGCAAGACATTTAATTTTTTTCAAAAGTAGAAAATTAACAATTGAATATCAAGAAGGTTGTAAGCATCAGAGCATGTCAAAGAAATTGACTCTGGAAGAAAGATTGTCTCTGGCCACAAAGGCTAATAAAAAGTCTAAGAAGAAAACTAATATTGGTGGTGCCTCTTTGAGTCCTTCACCTGCTGTGATTCCTTCTGTGGAGCCTTCAGAATTGAAAAATGATAAACCTGATAAAACTAATTTAGATGACAAGTATTTGGAAATCTGGTCTAAGTTATTACCTGAGGACTATCAAAAAATAGATAAAGAAACTTTATTAGAACAGTGGAAACCAACTTTGAAAGAATTGCTCGCACAATCAAATCATATAACTGGTATTGAACAAGAGAATAGCGAGCATGATAAAACTGTTGTCGACAACACTCACCCCACCACTAGTGGTACTAGTAATGTAAATAGTATGGACGACTCCAGTTTGATGAAATTAGTACGCGATAAAGACTCTACAATTGATAAATTAACCAAGGAACTGATTAACTTGAAAAAAGAATCAAATGATGAATTGAACAAGTTGAAGAAAGAATCAAGTAACGAACTGAATATTTTACAGAAAAGGTTTGACAATTCTAACAAAGATATCAAAAAATTAGAAACTGAATTGACTAATTCAAAAGGAGAAAATGATTCTCTCAAATTACAAATACAAGAAAAAGATAATGAGCTACTTCAGAATAAGAAGAAATTACACGAATTGCAAACTACCATGCATGATTACAATATCAAATTTGAAGATTATAACTCTTTGAAAAATGACTTATTTGAAAGGAATAGTGAAGTTGAATCATTAAAAGATTCGGTAAATAAGTTAGAATTAGTTATTCAAAATCTGAATGATAAATTAGTTTCACAAAAAGAAAATTTACTTAGAGAAAATAACACTTTAAAAGAGAGTAATAGAGAGCAAGTTACAAGTCTAGAGTCTAAATTAGAACAATTAAGAATTGAACTAGAAGTACAAAATTTGAATAATAATACAAATATTAGTACTAGTATTATACAGAATGATGATAATAACAATGATAATTTTACCAAAACTGAAAATAATGATAACATCGAAAATAGCTCAATTGAAAATGATAGAATCTTGTTTGATTTGAAAAATAAATTAACTAACCAAGAAGAACATTATGCTACGTTACAAGAACAATTCAATTCAAGTAAAGCAAATTGGTCTAGTATAGAATTTGCATTAAATGGTAAACTAGCTGATTTGACTAATCAATTGGATGAATACTCAAAAAATATTGATTTGATAACGAATGAACAAAGCGAAAATAAAAATTTAATTGATTCATTAAAGAATAACTTGAATATTTTGAAAGATGAAGACGAACAGAAAAGGATTAAATTAGACGAATTACAATTAAGCAATGAAAAATTAAGTCGTTCTTTAGTTGACATCCAAGATGATTATCAACTGCTAAGGAAAAAATATGACTTACAAAAAAAACAGCTAACCCATCATATTGATTTGAAGACACCAAATTTTGATAAAAAATCAACTTTCAAAGCACTTAATCATAGTCAGTTAGAAAACAATAATTGTGATATAGAAGATAATGATGATAATAGTAATCAGGGTAAACCATTGGAAGGACAACAAGACATTATCAAGAAATTTGAAAATGAATGGAAATTTGCTCCTGAATCACCACAAAAGCCAGGTAATATCTTAAATGACGATCCTTTGAGTACTATTGAAGGTAGTCCAGTTAATGAATTGATAGAATTCGGTAATTCATATCAAGAAGAATCAAATGCGTCAATAATGGATTCACCCTTAAGAACTTCACGTCAAAGTAGTTTGTTATTAAATAATCTACTAAATGAAAACTCTGAAGATGAAAAAGCATTAGAGGCACTATTGAATAAGAGAAATAGTTCAACCTCTATGCTTAACCATAGCAGGATTAGTTCATATAATTTACATCAATCACCAACTATTTTACAACAAGAGACTTTTCCCGCATTCAATGATAATACTAATAACAATATTAAAGCTCCAGGTAGCAACAATAACTCAACTAACACACAGTTAGTAAGTCGTCTTGGTGCAGAAGTGAGAAGAATGGAAGGTGAATTAATCACGTTACAAAAATCTTACGATAGATTAAAATCGGAAAAGGATTCCACTAATGAAGAATTATTGAAACTAGTTGATGAAAATGAATCTGTTGGTAATATAAAGGCCAAAAATAATGAGCTGATTGCAAAAGTTGAGGAATTGGAGTTGCAATTAGAGACATCTCTGCAATTACTTGGTGAGAAAACTGAACGTACGGAGGAATTACAGAATGATGTAGATGATTTGAAAGAAATGATGCAACAGCAAGTACAACAGATGATTGAAATGCAAGAAAAGATGAGATAAATAGTCAGAACGACTCTACTAAAATAAATCTAAATGATTCGGTGCAATGAATTAAAATCTTTTCGCCCATTCATGACATATAATCAACTTACGTAAAAAAACCTATGTAATAAATAAATATTTAAATGTTAAAACTTGATATAACCGGTATGGCAACATATATATATATATATCTTAATCATTACCTTGTAATTTGGCTAATCTCGTATGCTCATCAATATCTTCAGCATCCCATGGATACACTAACCAACTATCTGGTACAGTTTCGGCAGCCATATATGATCCATTATTTAACATTTCTTGAGGCAATTCAGCTTTCTTTGGTTTATCCTTGTTATGGATTACAAAAACAGATAACTGAGTTTCAACATCTAGCTTATTTAATTTAAGTTGTTGTTGTTTAATTTCCTTTTGCAACTCATTTACAGCATAATGTAATGTGGTTCTTGTATCATCTACTTCATCGATGATTAATATTCTTTTACCGAGTAAAGAATCAAAATGTGTCTCTAAAGCACTAAAGTCTAACCATTGCGTTCTAATCACTTCTTTACCCATAACTTCGTCACCATTATTCATAGTTTCATATAGAGAGAGGCCGATAGCCTGGATTGGTATATTTTTTTCACCTTTACTTTTCAAAAATGATCTAATGATTCTTGCAGGAATTAACCCACCACCAGAGATACCAATTATAATATCTGGTCTTTCTCCCTTTGCTAATATCTCCTTGGCGGTTTTTTGACATAATTTATGAATATGGTTATAAGAAATGTGAATTTTGTTGTACATATTTTGGCGGTTGACTTATCTGGGGGCTTGTAACTGGACCTTTTATAATACTGAGGAATGTATATATGACACGTTTAAAAACTCGATAATTTTTATTAAAATACTGAGGAAAGTTTACAAACTTGAACTTCTGTCAAAATTTCTCTTCTTCAACCTTTTTTTAATGTGGGGTTCGAAAACATCGAATTTTCAGATCTCATTTTTTCAGTGGTCACATTTTCTAGTAAAACGTTTCGAAGATAAGAAAGCAACACTGAATACTTCTCTTGCATTGGAAATTTTAGAGTTATATCAAATCACCTAATATTTTGTCGAATATATTTACAAGGAACAAATTCATTTACAAACAGCATATAACCTGAACGAATTTATAATAATATCTTTTGCTAATACAGTTAATTATTTATATGTTACATATGTGCATCTACAAAAACGTCATTTTCACCGTCTACAAAGACTACATTTTCTTCATCTTCAACTTCATTCTCTTGAGTTAAATCCAATTGACTAAATTGCTCTCTTAATTCACTTTGTTTAACTAATAATTCTAGTTTACCCTTTATACCTAAAAGTACTGACATGGAACCCTTTGAAGTCTTTAATGATGTTTTAAAATGTCTTAATTGTTTCTTCTCAGATTTATTATGTTTGAATGCATGTGGTAAATTTTTCAATGTGATTAACCATTTGAACCAGTGGTTCAAAATTTTAGTATCTTGCCAAATATTTGATTGTAGTTCGTTTATAACAGTTTGGAAAAGGTAATTTGTAATATCTTCTGTGGCTAATTTGTTATTTATGAACCAAATTATCTTGGAATCATTCCAAGTGGTAGCTAATGTAATATTTGCAATGATTTCAGTCTCGTTTGATTCCGTTTGTAATAGATTAACCAACTGATTAACAATTTCATTTTTTTCTTTAGAACTTATCTTTGTGTTGTTAGTATTATTTTCTATTTCATCTTCATCATCACCGTCATCTTTGTTAATTTGTTTTTGTTCTTTTCCAAAATTATCTTCTTGAACTATGGCCTTTAAATTACCATTAGCAATTTCGTTATTAATGGTAATTTCCTTATTATCAACTATGTCATCAACAGTTAACAATTTAAAATTTGGCTCATTTACGTTTAACCAAGCAACGATCATATTATTATTTTGATTAGGTAAAATTACAAAATCAATACATTTCGAATCAATTGCTTTTATTTCACAGACAGGCTTTATTTGGTCAAGGTTGAATATTGTTATTAACCCATTTTGGTTTAATGCACAGATCAATTCATTTTTAATTAACTTAACTTTGTCAAAGCTTACATTCCAAGATTGAGTTAAAGTTGTATCATTGATTTGATAAACACTCAATTTATCATTATCAGCAATAACAATTTTACTTAAATCTGTGGTTATATCGACAGTTGTGGAACCAACATTATCAAATTTAGCAATTGTGCTAGGCCTTCTCTTTGTTGGGTCGATTAAATAAACGCACTCTTCCGTTATTATACTAATGACTCTTGAATTATCGATTTGGCTGAAGACTTGGAAATTGATAATTTCATCATTCTTACCATCTATTAAAGTGAAGGTTTTTTTTGGCTTCACAACGTTATATTGATAAATCTTAACACATTTATCAGTATCTAAAGTCCAAATTTCATCATCAATGGTGTACATACCAATAATTTCCTTCTTATTACGAATTAAATTGACGATATCTTTACCATTTGATGAGTAAGTAACTATTTCACCTTGATTGAATACGTTTACGTAAAAATTTTCTTGTGTCAAATTAACCTTTTCGTTAACATTATCCAGATTTTCATCCATCTCATCTCTGTTTTTTCTCTTGTTTTGAACAGTCGAATCTATACACCAACCAGTAAATTTTAAATCATCTATTTTGAATCCATTGGTTTCGTAATCAATTTGATTAACTATGGAACTGTTAACGTTAAATTTGTTTGAGGAGTCCAAAGGGTAAATGTCGATTGTGTTCTTCTGATCTAGTCCATTTTTAAATGCAAATTTAGAAGCATCTTGTGCAAAATGAGTCAAAATGTCCATAGCACACTTGTATCTTTGATCAAATTTCTGATAGTTGGCAATCGATGAGTTCAAATCAAATTTGCGATGAGTTGAAAATGTTTTTCTGTTTGAGAAAATTTTCAATTTACCCGCACAATTTGGATAATAAGCTCTTCAGCCTTAATGATTCTTCTTGCTGTTAGTAGTTATGAATCTCAAAGACGTGTCTTGGTTCGATGTTCAACTACAATATGTTATATATGTTATATATGTTACATGTGCATAATTTGTTGCAACAATTGTTGCTTTTCTGGTGTTAATTGAGCAGTAATTTGTGGGTACATTGCAGATTGTTGCAAGTGAGTGATTGAGTTTCGGAAGGTTTGATATATATTCAAGTCTTCAAGTATGGATTTGGTCAATGGATCTTCTTCTAGATCATCAAAGTTTTCACATTCGTAACCTTCCGCAAATTCAATACCGTTGTCTTTCTTCAAACTGTTTAATAATGCTTCGAAATCTTCTTCATCTTCTTCCCCATCTTCCTCCTCTTCATTACCAATCATCCAGGTGTTGCTATTCTTGCCATCACTGCCAACACCAAAATCCATTGCAGGGTCACTGGTATATTCTTTACGTTTTTCTTTTAGTTCTTCTTCGGCCTTTGGATATTTCTCCATTAGTGTTAATAATTGAATACCAAATTGTGACACAACATTGCTATCAAAAGACAATTCTTGGAAATTATCAAATGTTAATTGGGTTAATATACTCAAGATTGCCATAGTAGATAATTTAATATCGTAAACTCTGGTGAAGTTAGGTAAATCAAATGTTAACCAAGTTTCTAAAAATAATTCTGAACCGTTATTTTGTTTTAAATATTGTAATGTTAAGAGTGGCTGAGTGGTGATACTGGCAAGGATAACATTAAATGAGGTGACATTAAAAACAACGTTTTTCTTTAATTCAGTTCTTTCCACTAAGATTGATTTTAAGGCATCTCTTAAGAAAATTTCTCTCATATTGTTTGGTAAATTATTACCTAATGAAAGTATCAACTTTTGTGATAAATCAAAGATGACAACTAGTTCATCTAATGAAGTGTCTTCGTCAATATTATACTTTTGATAAACGTCAAAAATGATTCTAGAATAAAATTCGTTTTTCTTTAATTCTTCACTACCATAAACGATAATGTTGTTAAGCATTAGCATGAAGTCTTCTAAATAGTAACTTATCATACTATCCTCTTTAGAATTATTTTCACCAACTAGTTCTAAGATTTTCCATGTGATTGGCGTTACTTCCCTCAAAAGGAACGTAGAATTTTCTAAAAACTCACTTAATTCACGATAAAAATCTTCAATATTGTTCTTTAAGATAAATTCAGCAGCTGGGTAAAATGATTGTTCTAATCTTTTCACAATATCAGTAGAATTTTCAAATGATAAAAGAATAGAGATCATAGTTGATAGTATCCCTAATGCAGCCATTTGTTTATCACTTTCATCTGGTATATCGCTAGCACTGTTGAAATTTGATGGATCGATGTTTGCCGCATCGTTTAAATCAATGGCTAGTTTTAAGAATTGTTGCACTAATGAGGTCATTAGTTCCACACCAAAGGGTTGTAATTGTTCAGCAAATTGTTCAACAAAATCTTGCATAACACCGGATATAGAGTCTGACTCGAATTCATTAGATAAAGTTAATAATTTTTGCATAATTGGTACTACTGAATCAGTCAATGACTCCTTAAAATAAGGTAATTCAATGAAAACTTGTAATGCTAAAGATGCAGATAAATTGATTGGTAAATAACATTCGGATGAATCGTTCAAACACACCATAATACCCTCAAAGATAGTTTCAATCATTTTCTTATCTTGAAATTCATGTAAACCCAATTTGGAACATATTTCACAAGTACGAGCTTTTAAGAATCCATATGGAGATTGGAAAAATGGAAAAACAAATGTCTTCAACAAATTTTCCATATCTTGAATATATGGTGAATTTTCACGTAATAAGATATCTAAAATGTTAGATAAAATCTTTAATGCAGATTCAATTTTCACTGCATTCTCTAAAGTGATATTTTCAGTGCCATTGATAGTAGTTTGTAAAATTTCTAAGATAAATTCGACAGTGGGTTGAATGGTGGTTTTTGTATGTTTATTGGTGATTGTAATCAATAAGGCGCTTGCAGCTAAATCTGGAGAATAATCATTATCCCAATATTCTAGATATCTATGAATATATTCCTGTGGATCGTTTTCAAAAATATCTAAAGTCTCTTCATTCATAGTTAATAAGGGGAATATAACATGTCTCAATATAATGTTGTAATGTGGAGCGATTGCGGGCCAGATTTTCTTTTGCGTTGAGCATTGCTCAAAAAAAGAAAGAATGTAATAGATTGATTCGTTGCTCAACCATAAACTTTGATTTCCCCATTGCTCAATTTGTTCAAATAATAACTGTAAAAATTGTGGTAAGAAATCATTAACGTATAAGTTTTTAAAATCAGTGTATTCAAATTTACGTGATAAACTTGAAGATGCGTATCTTTGGAATAATTTATATAGATTTGCGTAAGACCATTTCTTACATTTAATCCATGGATTATTTTTCCAATCGTCTTTGTTGCCATTTGAAATTAAAGATTGTGGTATTGGTAATTGAATCACTTTTACAAATAAATTTGCCCATGGGATAAAATACTCATTACGTTGTAAAGTAAATGGTAAATCATGATAAGTGATAAATTTATAAACCTTGATAATCAATTTCAGTAATTCACCAATCTTGGGGTTTTCAATATTATTACCTTCTTGTAAAAGATTGTCATTAGCAAATTGTAACAAGCTTGGGAAATAATTTAAAATTAACATTTCTGACTCTTGTCTAGAATCATTTTCCTTCCATCTATAAGTTCTAAAGATTTCAGCAAGACAAATGAGACCTACGTATGATAAATTGATATCACCTTGAGAAATCAATTCTAACGATTTAGTCAATAAAGTTTCCCATTTGCCCTTAGGATAGTCTTCACTGATAATAACAGTAAGAGCAGATTGTAAGATTCTTACACAATTTGGTGAGTCCTTAGCACAATTACACATAGTTTGCACTAACATATCTTTCACAACAGGTTTTTCATCATTATCTACAATTAAACCTAACATTTCATTCTTAATATAACCAGATTCGCTGTTCCAACCATACATGACCTTGTTTTTGAAGTAAAGTGAGGCCGATAATTTAATGTTATCTGGAATTGAATTTTGTGAATCATTGGAACCGATAATATCCAAACAGGCACCTAAAAACCCAGGGTTTTTCGATATTTCTTTCAACTGTAGTTCAGCATTATGTCTCACAGTTGCATCAAACTCAAGAGTAGCAGCAAAACAATGCAGTAGTTGTGGTACGTTCATAACTTTACCTAATATTTTCTTCGAGTTTTGCCAAATTGCAACTCATCGATTTTTTTTCCAGTTTATAAATTTTTTTTCAGCGACAAAAGCTAAAAAAAGTTACTTTGGCATTGCAATGAGCAACACAAGAGCAGAAGATGTTGCTGTGTTGGACAACGAGCAATTATCGCGTCAGGAGTTTGCTCGTCTTGGTTTGAAGAAAGTAAATGATATTGTTAGGGTTGCGATTAGATGCAACGACAACCAGATCTTGATAATTGAGTCGCCAGATGTGTATAAAAGTAATGGTGGTCAATATATAGTGTTTGGCGATATTAGAGTAGACAATTTTACGCAGAAATTGGCATTGGCGCAGAATCAAGCACGTCAATCTGTTGAATTAAATATGTTTGATGAATTAGATCCAAAACATGTAGTTAATGAAGACGATCTACAAACTATAATGCGGGAGACCGAAGTGACATATGATGTTGCTAAGGATACATTGATACGATATCACGGTGACATAGTACGGGCTATGGCAAGTATTATATTGAATTCAGATTTGTGAGTAATCAATAAATCTATATTTTACATATTCTCGACTTTAGCTTAAACAAGATTGATGGGTACATTATTCGTATAATTGTTATCTATCTATCCAAATATATAAATGTGTATTTATATAAGAACAATTAAAACATAGTGGTAATTAATTTTTTTTGATATGATTCTTCCATCACTCAATGGCAATGGACCAGCTTGTCGTTAAATTCATTTTGTCTAGTGTTGATTTATCTAAAACGGGGAATGGATGTGCTTCGGTGTTAAAGACAATCTTAGTTAAATCAACGTTATCTTGAAACAACAAATGCAAATATTTTAATGTTTCTGCCAACCAAAAACTTTCCATATTATCTCTTTTCGTTGTTGGTAAATCGATAACATTGTTTAAGGAAACATAAGTTCTTTCACTTGGATTATCGCAGTTTATACAACTATTTTTCAAGAAACTGTTGACAATTTCTTGACCCCATTCACGATATTTAGTATCATTTGTTAAGTGATACATGTACATTAAGGATTCTACAGTTTCCGGTCTTTGTAAATTATGTGCATCTAATGGTTTCACATAAAAATCATGATCTTTAGATAACCACCATGAATTATGTATTTCATATGTCTCCATGGAAGCTGGATCATTAAATACAACAATTTCTGGTGCTAACCCAGATGGAATTTGATGATACATTTGATAACATGTATAAGTAAGTTCTTGTGCTAATAACCAATCATCGGCAAATATTTATCCCACCAAGTAGAATTTTTAGCTATATTAATTGGATTACCATGAGTTGCTCCCATGGCTAATAATCCACCCATGAAACAAACTAAATGATCCATCTTTGCTGATAAATCAGAATGAAGACCTTCAGGCCTTTCTGCAATGTAGGTCAATTTGTTTGGAGTAGCATGACGTCTTAATAAATTTCTTTTCATACCATCCATAGCACGACGATATAATTTATAATAAAATGAGTCGCCAGTAAGTAAAAATTGTTTTAACAAATATTCATAAAATGTGTCACCACGAGAACCAAATCTAATATTTCGACCGAAAAATTTACCATTATTTGGATTTGTGAAAATAGGTACTAAACTGTCCCAAGTGTCCCGGGACAAAAGATTATTAGCATTATATAAAACAGGATACACTGATTCTACTTGTGACCAGTAAGTGTTATTACCAGTTAAAAATGATAAATATTTAAATTCTAATTGTAAAGTAGTAAATTCAGCAGTTGATGAAGAACCAGCATCCCAATTATTTTTCCTTTTAAATCCAGTGGCTAAATTAATACTCGAATATGGTATAACAAATTTTTCATTATCAAATTCACTATCACTAACGAATATTAATGATAGTCTATCAGCCAAATCTATGGCTTTATCTAAAAAGACTTGTGAATCAATTTGTTCGATATCTCTTGTCACATGATACCCAGATAATAATCCACCAAGCATTCTTATTGTAGTTTCAAATAAATTAACTTCGCTGTCGATCTCATAGTCTAAATTATCTTTACACCAATTTGTAATATCAATTAGTTCATTAAGAATTGACTCTTTCAAGATTATTGAGTCAGTGTCTTTATATAATATGGTTAAAGTATCCAATGAATCAATAATCATCCACCCTAGAGGTTGACCAGTTCTTGTCATATTTTCAGAATTGCTGGGTTCAGCTGGTGTGAAAATATCATTGCCAAAGGCGTTATTCTTATATGAGAACCAACTCTCTAAAATCAGAGATTCGATGTTTAATTTCGTTTTATCAATTTGTAGACCTATAGAAGCTTTATGATATTGATAATAATACCATAGAGATGAAAGTAGCACCAAGATGGGTAAAAACTTCTGCATGATATCTGTCAGTATTGATTGTTTTGTTTATTTGTTTGTTTTTTCTTTCAAATTACAGTTTCTAAATAAAGCTTTTTTTCAGTTCCACAAATTGCTATTGTTTTTATTTTTTGTTATTGTGATTGCTACTATATTTATTTGTCTTATAGAGTATCAAGTATTACCAAACGTAGTAGTTGTAGCAATTGTATATATATATAGTTACAGCGGGGAAGGTAAGAAAAATTATAAGAAGGAAAAGAAAAAGTGTGTGTATATATATATGTAATTTTTTTTGTTTTGCTTTATCAGTTTACAGTATCGAAACGATGCCAAGAAATAAAACAAAATTCTTGTCTAGTCAACAAAAATAGACGATCTCATATCTGGAGGATAAATTAGAATTTGCGCATAAAAATGGGCCAATTTTTAATCACACTTGCGATATTTTTTTAATTTTAGTAAACGATTTCCATCTAAGAAGGTGAAGGAATATGTCAAATAATAAAAATGAACTTTTGAATTCTTTGCTTCTTGAAACCGGAATTCTCGCATATTTATCGCGGAACCGAGAAGACGATCAGCTGGGATGAGCCACTCATGCAGTTGCAGCTCTGCATAAAGAAGATCAGACTTTGTTTTAACTTTTTGTTCTTCGCGACGAAATGAAGAAAGAAAAAAAGTGAATCGGCCGAATTGAAGGTGAAAAATCGGAACGTTAGAAATCTCGAGTTTAGAGAGGTGAAGATTGCTGTTGGTGTGGTTTTTTGGAGGTACAAAATGGACAAGTTGGTTAGACAGTTGGAACAAAGATGTGTCTCTAGTAGCATTGAAGTGCCGGTATTTTTGTTCAGTGAAGATGATACATCGAATAATAGTGCTATGTTGTATGATGTCTTGGTAGAGATAAAAAGGTATAATGCCAACTATGTAAAGTTATTTATTCAAAGATGTATCTTGGACACAGCAGTTGAGAAATATTTGATTGATTGGATATATGATTTATATTTGCCTCTTTTGAAAGAGAATGATTCGATTCTCCTGCCACAAGAGCAGGTGGAAGACAAGATAATTTATAGGTTAAGTGCAGTTGAAACTGATAAAATTATAATCTTGGAGAAGCCTAAACTAATCGCAGAAACAAGCACAACAGGGTTTCGTACTTGGGAGGCGGCAATTTATTTGTGTAAGTATTTACAGATAAATAAAGAAACGTTTGAAAAATTAAATGGTAATTGGATTGAATTGGGTGCTGGTACAGGTATGACATCAATTTACTTATCTAAATTACTCTCACCAAATCAACAAAATCACATATATATCACCGATGGAGATGAGAAGATTGTTGATCATACCATTGCCGCTAATGTAAAAGAAAATGATATTAGTAAAGATATGATTACTTTGAGCAAATTAAGATGGGGTAAAACGGAACATGAAGGTAAAATTCCAACAAATATCAATTATATTATAGGTACAGATATTTTATATGATGATCGGCTATTTTTAGAGCTATGTGAAACTTTATATGAGATACTAATGCAGGAAACGTGCCAATTTGCCTTAATTTGTAGCACTATAAGAAATGTTGACACGGACATCAAATTTCAACAAGTTTGCGAAAAATTTAAATTGAAAATTGAGTGTGTAAACAATTCTAATATTGATCCTACCATAAAAAACGACATTGAAAGCGACATAATCTACAGGAAACTAGTGGCACCCACCAAGATATACAAGATTACAATATAATAAAATAAGACGTCTATATATAGATACATATATATAAGCAAAAGCAAAAGCAAAAGCAAAAGCAAAAGCATGAAAAGATGTATTCATCCACTGACACTCAAATTTCCTCATTGGTACAAGACCAACCATCCATTTAAGTTCTTATTAAGATGAAAAAGCATTAATTTATCCACCTGTGTATCACAAACTGGTAAAGTAGAAAAAATACCTTTACCCTTGTACTGTCTATTACAGGGGAAACTTTTGGACAAAGTTAATACTTTTTTGAAAGTGGAAAGAAAGAAGAGTCTTGCAACTTGCAAACTGCCACCGCCTTTTTATATGGAGAAAAAACATACGGCCGGGTGATTTCCTTTTTTGTTTAGGGTTTGCTTTTTTGGGATTTTGCTTCTCTGCAGGCAATTCTGAGAGCGTTTTTGGTTGTGTGATTTGCTGAGATTCGCCGTTCTAAAGTGATAGCAACACTTTGTTTAAGGTATGTACTCCAAATATTTGCTCAGACTACCAAATTTTCTCTTGCATTCCTCCCGTATACCTGTTTGGTTCACATGTGGATAACTACGTCCAACACTTCAATAATCTTCTGCCAAATATGTACTCTTTTATTCTGTTTTATGATGTAGTGCTTTTTGTCTCGCCTTTATTTTGCTTCTTGTTGCATCTCGAAAATTGGACGCTTTTTCTGTTCTCGAACGATTTTATTCAGGGTTCAGATCTGAAAATTAAGGTTCAAATTCGTTTATATGTTTTTTTCTAATTCAACATCAAACACATCTTTAGTGGCTAAAAGATAGACTGCATCTCCTTGCTAATAATTCATGTATAATTTAAATATTAAGGGGATGGATAATGATAAGTTACCAATACCTAAAAATTCAAGATTAATTAAAACTGATAAACCAAGACCACATATTTGCAACATATGTACTCGTGGATTTGTTCGAATGGAGCATTTGAAAAGACATAAGAGGTCTCACACTAGGGAAAAACCATTCATGTGCATATTTTGTGGAAGATGCTTTTCTAGAAAAGATCTTGTAGTAAGGCATCAGGGAAACGTTCATAAGGATTTAGTCAAAAAAAATAATAATGGTAAACTCATTTCAAGAAGTATCGTTCCAAATATGATAAATGATCAACAAAATTCGAAGTACGGTGTTTCAACTAATGACAATATGCAACTAAATAACTCTATCTTTTCAAATAACGAATTTTCATTTGGTGCCAATTTTAAAAATAGTTTGGATTCATTTAAGAACGTTGATGAGGAATGTAAAAATACTAAAACTGAAAAAACTCAAACAAACCAAAATATTACTAAAAATTCATTAATTGATAAGAAAAATCTAAATGTTGTTATCATCAATGGTAATAAGAATACGATTATTTCTAAAGATATAGTAGATAATATTAATAATAATATATCAGCTGCGACTACTAAGAGCAATCATATTTTCGCTAACTCTAATACTGGTATTACTGATATTAATAGTTATAGTAATAATAACAGTAATTACGGTAACGACAATACTACTAACAATGAATTTATTTTACCTCAAGCAAGTTATAAGAGAAGAAGATTCTCATTTTCAGCGGCTAATTCGCATTCTTATACAGCAAATAATAATACTAAAAATAATAACAATACTAATATTATTATCAATACAGATAATAAGATAAATGCAGATGATAATATAAACAAACTATTAATGGAGACAAATTTCCAAAAGAATTCATCCGTACAATCTTCAAAAGATATACTGGATGATGAAATACCGAATGATGTAGAATTTTCAACACCCCAATTAAACTCAAAGCAATTATTTAACAAGATTAATGATATAAATTTATTCAACTTAGAGACATTAGTTTTACCATCATCAATTGTAAATATGGGTAACTTCAATACTAATACGATGAATTATAATGTGAAAACTAAATCTTTTATGGATAACAACAAACTTACTAGTTTAATTAACAATTCAATAGATGGTATCACTAATAGTAATCCCACTGATATAAATGGCATTATTACTAAGACTTTAAATGAAAACATTATTTCAAATAACGCGAACAGCGCTCTACAAAGTAATACGCAAAATAACGTGAAGAATTTAGCAAACACATATAATATACCAATAAGTTTTCCCAATAATCACACTAATGAATTAGAAACTTCATTCAACAAAACTAAAACTTATGATAAGAATTCTAATTCTGTCGGTATTAAGAAAAATGAATCAATTCATATGAAAAACAGAACTAAATCAAATCCAATCGCTTTACAAGTCAATGGCAAGAACACTAATTGCAACATTAATAATATAAATGAAAAAATTACTAAACAATCTAAAAATTTAAGCTCGAACTTTTTATTATTATCAAATTTGCCATCCTTTACTGATATGTTAACTATGGCACCTAAAACAAAAACTTCATTAGAAAGAAGACAAATTTCAAAGATTTTACTGAACACAGCAAATAATATTTTCAATAATACTAATTATAATGATGGTAATGATAATAATATTACAGATAACTTGAATACTGAAAACAACAATGACAACAATACTGGTAACAACAATCAACCTAAAAAGGAAAGCGGCTTTTATGATTATAAAAATATTGAACAACCAATTAATGAGTTTCCACCACCTCAGCCACTATTGAGAAAGGATTCAACACTATCTAGTTATGGTAAAAATATAAATAATATCAACACGACTAATGTTGATGATACTAAAAACATACCTTTTATTAATAATATGTGTGATATGAATAATCTAAAACAAAACAAACATGACAATTTTTTTTCTAATAGAAATACTTTAATTACGCCGTCATCCTTATTTACCACTCTGGGTCAACAACAATTCACTTCAAATAGTAAAAATTTTGATAACATTATGAATAATATTAACAATTACAATGTTAACAATATGAATTATCAAACAAATAGTAATCAGTGGATACAAAAATTTGTAGGTAATAATGCTGAAAATAATAATAAACAGGTTATGAATGTTAAAAGTTCTCAAAATAAAGCTCCGATCCAAAATAGTAACCATGACCATAATAACGGTAATTTTAAGATAAAAACTAACAATTTTAATGAAATTGGATTTTTTCCATCTACATCACCCAGTGCTTCTTCAAGATCATCAGTTGCTTCAAATGACGTAACTAATAACGTTGAAGCGAAAAATAATATGGATAACTATAGCAACGACATTCATAATATTCATAGTAATAATAATTATAAGAACGATGCAGATCATATATATTCCACGAATAATGGTAATGTTAATAAAAAATCTGTAAGTAGAGTCATTAAAAAAAGAACAAAACCACATAAATTACCGAATAACATTTCAAACTATTTGACGTCGAGACAAATTGATATTCATAAAATGAGAGATGAAGAAAGAAGAAAATTATTTGGAAATAACAATCGAAATGACAGTAATGAAAATAGTAGTGATTCTGGTGATGAACCTGGATTAAGGATTAATTTTAAAAGTAAAAACACGCCACCACTGTTTTCGTCTACTGCTTCTGTTGAAAGTAAATGTAGAGACACAACAGCGCAAAAAAACTGTAATGAATTACCCGCTAAATTTACGAACAATGTTGACAAGATGGAAGATATTGCTCAGTCTATTAATGTACCTGAAAATGCAAATAATGATTTAAATCCAACTATTCCTACTTCGAAAACAACTGAGAATAAACTTAATACCAGCAGAAACCTCAATAAAAAGAACAATGTTATTAGTACATCTCTGGGTTTTCGATACAGCAATTACAATTTTTTCGATGACACATTAAGAAGCTTTATTATTAAAGATAATTGTCTTAATGATAACTATTTTCCAAATGTACATCAATTGAACAATTATATTAATTTATTTGAGTTCGAATTTGCTAGATTTATTCCGTTCATACATGTACCTTCAATTGTGCCAACTGAAGAAAACTACCCATTACTTATTTCAATGGCAATGGTTGGAGGTCTGTATGATTTCCATTCATCACACTCAAAACTATTGTTTATGATATCCAACTTACAAGTTAAAAAAAAATTAATCTCTTTGAACTATAATAGTGAAGCTACTACACTCTGGATAGTCCAATCTATGGTGTTGCAGGCATTTTTAGGTATCTTTAACAATGACTCAAAGATCATAAAGAACATGAATACTCATCTCATGACATTAATTCAACTGATTAAAAAATACAATTACCATTTACCTTATGAGACGACAATGCAACCACCAGTACCTAAATGCAGTGTGGATCATTTCGAAAATGATGTTGACAAGATCGAATTAATTAGAGGAGAGTATGATAATGAAGAACAGACCTTGAAAAATTATTCATATTTTTTAATGGCACAACAAAGAATCAGAATTTGTCATGCGTCTCTGCTGATTTCGAACTTTTTTGCATCATTGGTGGGATTACAATGTTTTTTACGTTCAACTGACGTCAAATGTGGGGTGCCTACACCCTATGATGAATTATTTAATGCAAAAAATGCAAAGGAATGGCATGAAAGATTGAACGATAGAAAAATAATGATTGATTCTAAGTTTTCATTAATTTTTTTGGCTAATGGTGGTATCCCATTTGAAAATTGTTTAATTTTTTTAACTAAAGGTGATAAATTCTTTTTGGAAAATTTTAAGATATCTAAATTAACCTTATTGTCATTAGTTGTATCCATTCATGAACGAATAACATTAGAAAGAATAAATATTATAGCGAGAATTGAAAAAGCCCTGAGTGAAAATATAGAGATAACGAGAGAACAAATTGAATTAGATTGGAAGTTAAATGCCCTACCACATATTGATTTTTTAATGAATAATTGGGAGATGCTATACATGAAAAATGATGGTATCTTGAATATCAATGAAGCAACTATTCCTTTGATAGATGGTAATCCTGTGACTAGAATGGTTTTACCTTTATTTTTATTTGCTAAAATCAGACGTGGACACGACTTGACGTATGTCATGAATAGAATTTGGTTAAAGGATTGGAAAATGATGAACAAAACCTTGGATGAATTAAGCTATGATTGGCATTCCCTACAAGAAACAACAGAATGGTGTGTTTATCTTTTAGATAGTTGGATCAACATTGTTACTTTGATTATTAAAAGTGATAAAATTAAGGGTGGATATCACACACCAATTACTACTATAACAATTATGTTTGTTTGTATTTCGGTAATCTCAGAGTATTTATTTAAGTTAGAATCGATGGCCAAAAATAACGACACTGGGCTACTGGATAATAAGGTAAAAATAATATATTTTTCCGCAATTGTGACATTAAGAAAGATCCAGAAAACGTTAATACCAGAAGGTACCACGATGCAATCATACTTAGAGTTTTTGCAATTACAAACACATAGATATGTCAGCACATTAGATGATTTGGATGATTTAGATGAAATCAGATTTGCCACCTCTGAAGAGTCCAATATTTACCAATTTACACAGTTGATTCAAAAACTATGTTTATCTTCGCGTTCATTATACTTGGGCGTTCGTATTTTAGGTGATACACCCATATGGCCAATTTCAATAGTATTTGCCCAAGCATTACAAAAAAGAGCGATTTTCAAAGTCAGTCAAAATGAATCGTAAATTTGTCAAAACTGAAAACAAACTAATAAAATTGTATTGATCTTTGATTTTAGTTTACTCAAAAAAATATTTTACAATTATATAACTGATATATTTTTAATGTACCTTTGATTTGTGTTTTATTTGCCTTATTTGTTCACCAACCATTGAAGTTGTGAAAATCTTTGAAAAATATTTAAGTTTCTGTAAAGCAAAACTTTTTCTTCCTCACTTATACAGGTTTAAAAGTTACGACTAGGTTTGGAACTCTGGTAAATGTTCGGACTGATAAAATTGCACTGCAGTTCTCTTTCTAAAATTTTAAAAAGTGTTGCCAATTACTTTTGATCTCCGAGTTCAAAGTCATGCAATTCACGCACTAATTACAGTATAAACTAACAGGACACCATATTTTTACCATGTTAAGTAATTATATATGGACAAAAACCGTTGAATTAAACAAGTATTTATCATAAATCGTACGATAATCAGAATTTATTTTAATTTTTGTCCTTATTGTAAAAAGTAAAAATAATTTATTATATATTTTGTCACTATCTATGTAAAGTGCATATAAAATTATTGATTAGTGAAACGTCATAAATAACGTTCTTTTTGTTCCATTTACGTAAAGTAGTTTATGTCATATTCAATGAATCTGGACAGATAAAAAGAAAAATGATGAGATTCAGTGGGTTGAAATGTACCCGTAACAGGTGTGTTATTTGTATTATTTCTTGACCTATGTATATTTTGAATTATATTGTAAATTTATTGTATTACTATATGTTTATATTCATTTTGCTATGGATTCTAAATTTGAATTAAATAATTTTTATGAATCTTAAAATAACTTCTTGAATAGAATTTACTGAAAATTATATATGTTTAATTTTAGTTTGTGCTTATTGGACTTTATTTCCTCCTAGTTGCCTACTTGGTATGTCTTATAATTTGGTCACTATATTTGGTTACTTAAGCACAACTATAATTATTCTAAAATTATGATTGCCAATATTGGAAATTCGTCTATTTTTAGATTCGGGCAAAACTATTTCAATAATTATTTGAATACTACAATTTTGGATTATTAGCTTTTTACTAAATGGTTGTAATTAATTGTACACACACAAACACTGTAGTACTTTAATTATTTAGCAGTTTTAATTATTTGACAGTATATAACAAATATATTGTTATGTTCTGGTTTACTAATTTTGTTAAAGTTAGAATTTTATTTGTTCTAGAATTGAAAAACGAGTATTAAAAACCAAATAACTTACTTTTTAATATATTTTATAATAACAACACCCTGGATATACATAATTGTGCGGGAACTGAATTAAATAATCATAGTGAGTAATAAAGTAATTACACGTGATTAGAATAACTTGTTAAATCATCCTGTTTGCCTAATTTTTTTAAGATGAAGCAGTGGCTCAATGGTAGAGCTTTTGACTCCAAATAAATTCTGGATTTAAGGAAGTTTGCAATCAAAAGGTTGCAGGTTCAATTCCTGTCTGTTTCATTTTTCTTTTTTGTTGTAAACAAAGAAGTTCACATTTTATTTGATAATACCTAAACTCTAGTTTACCAGTGAACACAATCGCACCATCTTTCTAAATTTCAACTCTTTTTGACATTCAAAAGGTTCTTTATTCGTCTTGAAAAAAAAAAATTCAAACAACTAAACCAAAATCTTGAATGAAATGAAATGACTGATGAACATTCTCCACTGATATCCAGCGAAACTTATAACTATGACAACACCAGAACTTCAAGGTCGAACATATTTAGCATGAGACCAAGAAGTGATACCATTCATTCTTTAATAAGTACTGTACAGGTCGTTAAAAAGAAATTTGATAAGAAGAAATTTATTTGGTTAATTGTTAGCGCTACGTTAATTTATTTAAGTTTCATTGCTCTGTTTGCACCAAGAACTTCGTTGTCCCGTGATATGAGGAGATGGGTTAATTCAAGGTTGACGAATGCTGAAGTTTACAGAATTTATCTCAATTCACAACAAGAAAATTTAAGGTTTCTACAAACGAGAAATGATCATATTAATAGCAATGAGAAGAGAAGATTTGGAAACGAATATGTTAGCACAATTCAAGAAAGATTACATGGTTACTTAGATTGTAAGGATAATATTTGTGTAGATAACTATCTTTTACAAAGTTTTAAAGAACTAGGCTTCAATCCTGAGTTAGATACCTATTATCCATGGTTAACCAAACCAAATGACGCTAATTTACATTTACTGGCAGTTGACACTAATACTACACTTTTTACAGCCAATTTAACTGAAGGGGCTGATAAACAAAAGAGTTATCACCTCTATTCGCCAAGTGGTAATATTACTGGTCAATTCGTTTATGTTAACTGTGGTTCTTTAGCTGATTACAAATACTTGTTAGAAAATAATATTGAGATCGAAGGTAAGATTCACATTATGAAATACGGTACGCTAAATTTGGGTTTGAAAATGAAAAATGCAGAACTATACGGTGCCACAAGTGCGATCTTGTTTAATGATCCAGTTGATGATGGATTAATGACAACAAAGAATGGTTTTGAAGAGTATCCATTTGGTCCTGCTAGAAATTCTCAATTAATAACTCATGGAACAGTTAACTTTTTTACTGATCAACCAGGTGATCCAACAACACCTGGTTATCCATCTAAATATCGTGACACCGAACGTATCTTACCAGTGGGTAAAATACCAAGAATACCTTCAATTCCGGTAAATTATAATGATATTAAGGAAATACTGAAATACCTAAATGGTAATGGTATTAAAATTGGTAATAAAGGTAATGTAGATGGATTTAACTATTATAGTGGACCTAGTAGCCCTAATATTCAATTAAAGTTAACCACTAGGCAAGATCATTCAATTGTACCTATCAACAATATTATTGTTAATATACCAGGTATATTTGCTGATGGTGAAACAATCATTGCAGCACATCGTGATTCTTGGGAATTAAACAAGACAGCATCTACTGCAAGTGATAACACTATTTTATTGGAAATTGCTAAAGGGTTTAGCGCCCTAATTAAGCATGGATGGAGACCTTTGAGACCAATTAGATTAATAAGCTGGGATGGTACTAATCATGGATTGATTGGTTCAACTGAATATGTGGAAAACTATATATCTGAGTTGACTAAATCTGCTTTAGTTTATTTAAACTTAGATAACGCCATCACAGGTACCCAGTTTAATTGTCATGCACACCCATTGCTAAATGAAGTCATCTATAATGCTGCTAAATATACAAATTTCAAAACTAGAGAAGACAAAACACTTTTTGAACATTGGTCAAACGTTACAAACGCTACAATTAATGATCTACAAGGCGAATCTGATTATAATTCATTCCAATATCATTTAGGTATACCAAGTGCATCATTCAATTTCAAACAAAATAATTTAAGTGATGCCGTTTATCCACTACATTCCACATTAGATTCTATAGATTTTTTAGAAAAATGGGTAGATGGAGATTACAAACTACATACTACTCTATCATCCATGCTTGGATTGGTGGCACTAATGATTAGTGAGAATGAGTTAAATATGTTTAAAGTACATTCATATTTCGAAAAAATTTACGATAAATATAATTTTTTACAAAAAAGACTATTGGAAGTTTTTCCCCATGATAGAGAAATACTCTATTTATCTGAAAGGGTAATGCAAATACTCAAATTGATAACACTAAAAGAAAGTGTAAAGTTTGACAAAGATAATAAATTATTAATGAAACAATGTAAACAAGATTACCCAATTTGGTCGTTTATGACCAAAATAAGAATATATTTGAATCTATTGAGAGCAAATGATAAATTGAAACAGATCGATAGATTATTTATTAATAGCAATGGGCTGAAAGATAGAGATTGGCTAAAACATTCAATTTTTTCAACTGATAAATATACTGGTATTACTAGTTCTATACTGCCTGGTATATCAGAATCCATTGAGGAAATAGATAGAGACGAAATGTTTCGTTGGTTGAATATTCTTATCATGCAATTAAATAATGTTAGATACTTGCTGAAATAATCGACACAAATTATTTTTTTTCATTTTAGACAGATTTTACTTAGTATTTATATATTTCTAATGGACAAATTGTTTGTTCGATCTTTATCTGTAACTGGAATATTAATATTGCTGTTACTATTGATAATTAAATTTGATACATTATATTATAGTTTCATTTCCTTCTTCGGATTTTATATTAAGGGAATTACAAGAATCTTAAAACTAAATTTTTCTTGAGTAGATAAATTAACTGCTTATTTAAGTTTAAATTCTCGGTTAACTTTCCCGTTATGTTGCAATCGAAATAGGGATTTAAGTGCTCAACGGAGTATCTATTAATTAAAATACTAGTTTGGCAGTGAAACCTTAGTTATCAAAATCGCAGTACACTACCGCAATGTGAATGTTTAGGGTTAAGCATTTTTTCAATCAACTAATAGATTACAATCTATAGCTTTTATATCAATTGTTTACCTGATTGGAGTATACTTCATATATATTCGTTTTGACCAGTTTTCTAATTTGTTAAATTAGAACTCTTTTGTTTCATTGAGACGGTTTTCCTTTCCATTCAAAATCCATTGCTGCTTATTCAGCAAAAAACTAGTTTTATTGTTTAAGACTTATTTTGTTTATAAAGTTCATGGTTTAACTATTATTTAAGAGAATGATTAAAGTCAACAAATTATAAACTTCGCCTTTTTTGGCTAAAAAATTTCTGAAAATGTGAATTCGAAGCATGAAATGCCAAAAAGAAGAGTAGGGTTGTTCAAAACAACAGATTTAAATATAAAATGACCCAAAACAAAATTTAAATTTAATTTGGCAAAACTAAAGTGAAACACTGCAGTGATGAATATGAAAAAAAAAATGAATGTGTACTAAGTTTTACGTTATATCAACAAAAGTTGTTTGGTGATAAATTTGACAGAAATTTAATTGCAACCTAATTAAATTGAAAAATTAATTAAAATGTGATTTATTTTTTGCTAGAAGAGAGTTTATTACATACTGCTGAAAAAAATACCGAGACTTTTTCAGTTGATTTTGCGGCACGATGTTTTGGTAAAGTTTATAACTTCAAGAGTTGAAAGTGATTCTTGTTGTTTTCATAAAGACTCTGAAGTTTCCTAGCCATTGTAAAACCGTTTATCACATTGCTATGATTTGCTATCGCACTTTGATTAAATTTTTTTGGCTTTTTCTTTAAATCGAATAAAGTAAATGTATATAAATAGAATAAATATGAGTTAAGAGAATAAACATAAATTAATAGAATAAATCAAATAATTAATAATGAGTTAGCTTTTAGCAATAAATAGACTTTAACAAGTGCAATATAGTTACAATTCAAAAAAGAATACATTTAGTTAAGCTCCTGAAAACAACTTGTTTATTCGGTAACAGTAATCGTTTCACTGCTATTATTTTGCACAACTCTGCTTGTAGTGATTAATTTTGATTTATCATCAATATTAAGATCGACTTTACTACGGTTCAATTTCATATGACTATTGACCAAATGACCTGCTGCTAATGCTGCACAGAGCGACAATTCACCAGCCAGAACAACACTAGCTATGATTTTGGCCAATTGTCTTGCGTTCTCCCCTGGATTTTTTGGATGCGGTCCACGCACACCTAATAAATCCAACATGGCAGCTTGAGGTTCCAAAATAGTACCCCCCCCTATAGTTCCCACCTCTATAGAAGGCATTGAAACAGATATTTTCAAGTCACCATTACATTCCTCATTCATCAAAGTAATACAATTAGAACTCTCAACATTTTGTGCTGGATCTTGACCTAATGCAATATACAATGCAGTAACAATATTTGCTGCATGTGCATTAAAACCACCAATGGAACCTGCCATTGCGGAACCTATCAAATTTTTACTGATATTCAATTCCACCATATTTTTGACATTACTTTTTAATACAGTTTCTACAATTTTTTTTGGAATAATTGTTTCAGCAACAACACTTTTGCCTCTACCATTTACCCAATTAACAGCAGCTGCCTTCTTATCGGTGCAATAGTTACCAGAGATAGCGATAACTTCCATGTCATTCCATTCAAATTCTTCAGTCATCTTGTTTAAACAGTGTTCTACACCCTTTGAAATCATATTCATCCCCATAGCGTCGCCCGTGGTGGTTCTAAATCTTATAAACAATAAATGTCCTGCCAAAGCAGTTTGAATATGCTGTAAACGTGCAAATCTTGAAGTAGAATTAAATTCCTTTTTGATTAAAGCTTGGCCTTCTTCTGAATCTAACCATTGTTTACATAAACCCGCCCTTTTGACATTAGGAAATTTGACGCAAGGTCCTCTTGTCATACCATCTTTAGTTAAAACGGTAACAACTCCACCGCCAGCATTAATAGCCTTACAACCACGCATTGCAGATGCTACAAGGCAGCCTTCAGTAGTTGCCATTGGGATATGGAACGAATCGTTATCGATAATTAATGGTCCAATAATCCCAACAGGAATAGGCATATATCCAATAACATTCTCACAACAGGAACCCCAAACTCTATCGTAATCATACGCTTTGTACGGTAAACGGTTGGTTTTTAATACAGAATTTTTAGACAAATTTGCAATAGCTAATCTTCTAACTTCAACTGCTCTCATATTATCACCTAATTGCTTCTCTAAGGCATACAATGGTAATATATTAGCCATAACCAAAGTTACAATCTCTCTATTTTTTAAAGTGAACAAGTTACCATCATTCAAAACATTAATTAGAGAATCCATTGATGCATCTGAGTTTTCTACCGAAGAACTTTCATCGCTATGTTCGGTTGTATTCTCATCTTCGCTAGTGGATAATGAAAAAATAGGAGGTGTATCAATAAGTGGTTTAGGCGATAGTGGTCTCCAGTGTACATTATTTGATTTTTTTGTTCTTGATGAAGTTGGTCTTGAAGAGCTTGATGGAGTTTTAACTTTAACTAATTTACCATTTGAATCCCTTAGTAATAAAGTCTTATATAAGGCATCCACCGTATATTCTGTATGTACTTTAGCAGCTCTTAATAGATAAAAATTGACTGAAGTACTAAAGAGTAGTAAAATGAAAATCAATTTACTTATAAATTTATCACGAATGGCAGTACTAACAAATTTCAACAATAGTAAAGTAATGTTACCGTAATTATCGTTGCTTTGATAATATAAGGTTGGAGCGACGGTGACAAGTATCTTTTTGTTCCCAATTTTTGGTAATGAACGGATATATTGGTGTATTGTGGTCAAATCGGAAAATGTTTCCTCTCTAGTTTGATTTAACCACTTATGGATAATTGTTATTACACCATTAATGTTTAAATTATAAACATTAATTACAATAAGAAACACCAAAGCAAAAAATTTAGTCAAATTAATCATTCTCATAGAACTGAAGTTTCCATAAAATTTTGTTTTAGTCAACTGGTTTTCAGCGACAGAAACTGATTTTGTCGTCAACTTAGATGCACCTTCTTCTTCTAAAGTTTGTCTAATAACTGTCGATCTTTGAATGGAGTTAATTTCCATCTTTAGTGATAATATGGCAGCATAAAATGTAATAAATAGTAGCTGGTCAAAAAATAAGAAAGTACTAACCAATATACAAATATGTGTGACACTTTCAATATTTTTCAAACCAGCAACACCACTCAATGAACACGAAATTATTACAAAATAAGACCTCAATAAAGTTGGTCCCTCTTTAATCAATGCATTATATATAATCTTTTCAATTGTAATCTTGGTAGATATGTTGACAATAGTAAATCGTTTCACAGTGTAAGATGACACAGCAATCTTAGATTTGAGCGCAATCAAGATAAACAAAAATGGTACCACTTGAAATAAAGTTACTGTAGAAATTGAGATATCTAAAGTATGCCTCATGGTACATAGTCCAAGACAAAACGCAAAAATGGAATTTAGTATGATAGAGAAACCAAGCCAAAATTTCGAGCCTATTGTTCTTAATTCTGCAAAAAGATTGAATATTTGGTAAAACATGTGCAAATAAGAAACTAAGATGATCAATATGTCAGTCAAATCCCATTTATAAGTGATCATAATCTCTTGAAGAACATACCTTATACTTTGAATAGTCCTTAATAATTCATATTTACCTTGAACAATATCCCATCGCAAACCGTCTTGTACAAAACTTTGACTGGGCCATTCCAACTCTTTACTCAAGATATACTTCGAATGATTATCTTCAAATATTGTACCATTTAGAAGAGGTAAGTTTTGGTAATTATGCTTATTAAAACTTTGGAACTTAATTGGGTATAAATAATAATGCTCGCCTTCCCAGTCTACACTGTAATTGGACACCATTGACCACAAACTTTCTCGTGAATCCCAAACATAAAATTTGCAATGTTGAATTAACTGGTTGATGTCCATTGGTACTTGCGTCTTGACACTGTTGAAAACGATTTCCCAATCATTAATGTACCAATGTATTAGGGATAAATATGCAACTGATGAGATCAATAGAGTAGAAACAATGACATACAAAGGATTCTTAGCGGACCATCCACCTGTCTGTGCTACTGCAATGTTGATGTACCTCTCTAGAGTGATCATTTCGCCCATTAAACAAGCTTTGTTTGTGTTTAGATAAACCACAAAAGTTAATTAAATTAATTAAATTAATTAAATTGTTACTTAAATATGAATGCGAAGACAAATATACAAATACATAAACATATAAGAACTTAACTGCATATATATGTCACGTCTATTTCATGGAGACTAATTTGACATCGAATGTTAATTCAGAATTAGCTGGGATACCTGGTAAAGCTTGCTTACCATAAGCATAAGCTGATGGAATGATAATTCTACGTTCACCACCAACACACATACCAGCAACACCAATATCCCAACCCTTGATAACTTCACCGTGACCTAATTTGAAAGTGAATGGTTTACCGCTAGTGTTTTTGTCGAAAATTTTCCCATTCTTTAATTTACCAATATATCTCATACCAATTCTAGAGCTTCTTTTAGCTTGTGGACCTTTACCAACGGTACGGTCTTCAACGACAATACCACCTTGTAAGACTTGAGCTTTTGGTTTAGAAGCTTCCTTTTTCTTGGTTGGACCTTCTTCTAAATCTTTCTTAAATTCGACCTTTTTAACTTTCTTGGCTTCTTCCTTTTTAGCTTTGGCAGCAGCAGCAGCTTCTTCTTTCTTAACTTTGGCAGCAGCGGCTTCCTTTTCCTTCTTAACTTTGGCAGCAGCGGCTTCTTTTTCCTTCTTAGCTTTAGCAGCTTCTTCTTTCTTTGATTTTTTGTTAGCAACCTCTTTAACTTGTTCATGCTTTCTCTTATTAGATTTTTTAGCTTGTTCTTCTTCTTCAACTAACTCTTCAATTCTACCTTCAACATCGCTAGCATCATCTAATTCATCTAATTCATCACTTAACTCACTATCTTGTAAATCATCTTGAATCAATTGATCATCATATTCTTCATCATCGTCATAATCATCTTCGTCGTCGCTGCTGATCATAGCGGTGTCAAATGGATGCTTAACATAATTACCAGTCAAGGAAACGGTGTAAGAACCAGTGACAACAAATGTAACTTCTTCCTCTGGAGCAATTGTGATATCAATAGCTTGTTGGTATGCAGTCTTTGGACATAAAGTTAATAAAACTGTTTCTTCAAACTCGTCATCTTCAACTTCATCATCATGGTCGTGGTCGTGGTCGTGGTCATGGTCATGGTCATGATGATGTTTCTTACCTTTCTTAGACTTTTCTTCTTCTTCTTCTTCTTCTTCATTAGATTCGCTTTGATCATCTTCGGATTCTTGTGTATTGAAATCTTCATCATCAGATTCATCTTCATCGAAATCAGGATTTCTCTTAATCATTCTTAAAGTAGATGGTTTCTTTTCATCATCAAATGGTTCAGGATCAATAGCGGCCATAGTGATTCTCACAGTGACTGGTTTGTCTAAACCGATGGCAGCAGTTGGTTCATATGGTTCAACATTTAAGGTATAAGTAGCTAATGGTAACATATCTGACATATTGTGGGTGTTATATGATGTGGTAGCTTTTGCTAAAGTGTTAAAAATTTTCATAAAAAAATTTTCAACTCATCGAATTTAAAAATTTCCCTTTTGGGTTAAATATTGAATGTTTGAGGGGGACGACATTAGACAACAGCTCTTTGCAGTGACATTTGGTTAGAATGCCAATGTAGTGTTGTGCCGAAGCAACCTGCCTCTATGTGTTGTATTTTACTCCATTATATAAGCTACAATAAGTACTACTAATATCACCTAGTTAAGCAAAGCAATTAATTTTAATAATTTCAGTATACTAACAAATAATTTATATACTCAACTGTAATAGGTTATATTATTAGAAACTTGTTAGTTGTATGGGAAATAGAAAATAACATATGGAAATCCATGGTCATATTATACGAGCCATTCTAGGCAGTAACTAAAGTAACTGCAATAACACAAGTAATTTGGAATTGCATTGATCATCTTGCATTTCGTTTCAAAAAGAAGCCAACTGATATAACCGTAAACATAAAAAAACAATAGATGACCTAAAAAGTCGGACTAAGAGTACCATAACTCAAATTAAATATAGTACATGATATTTTTAACAGTATCATGCATGCTAGGTAATAATAAATGTGCTGGGATAACTGCGTCCTTTTGCTTATTAGTCTTCTTAAATTCTTGTTTCACTAAATCGAAATTAGCTTTAAAATATCTTGCGGCACGATCACATAAGATATCGGCATAATAAACTGGTGATACAACTTTAATAGAAGTACTAGATCTACCAAACATGTAACATAAACCATGACTGATTTGTTGTAAATGATCGGAGTTGAATTGATTTTCATCATAAACACACCAGTAGTGACATGGAACACCAGTACCTTTTAATGGTTGTTGCGATTGCAAGAAGAAATCGAAATGAGCTGAAGAAGTAATACCACGATCAACCACGGTACCTGGCATAACGTTACCCATAGATTGAACGGCAACCATTTCACCCTTTTCATTAACGGCGTTTTCATAAATTGGCATGAATCTTGCTTGGTTTCTTTTTACAACAGTAACACAGGTTATTGGTGGATTATATTGTGCACCACCCAACAATTGTGAACCGGCCTTTTTCAAAGCTTCTTTTAAACCTCTAACTTCAACGTTGACCACATATTCAAATTGAGATTCAGAAGTACCATCTCTGTAAAATAAAATTTTTGGTGGTAATTTACCATTGTTGTGCTTTTGATAAAGTTTTAATCTATCCATAACAAGTGAACCAATTTTATGAATAGTTTCCTCACCAGGACCATCTTGTAACATATATTGACCTGGGAATTGTGCAAATTTATCATCAAATGAAGCAACTAAAGCAGAAATAGAATTTTGATTTTCCAATGGATAATGAGTAACATCAGCACCCATAACCATGAATGGTAATTTAGTTTCCTTGTCAATTAACAAATCTAAATCATTGCTACTTAATGAATGGTTAACACCTTGTAATTTCAAATTCATCTTCATGACTACATTAATATTGTATTGAGTGGAGTTCTTTCTGAAACTATTCCAAACCATACAGGAATTAATGACACCAAATTTTATATCAGCTAAGAACTTTAATCTGTTATAAACAGAATCTTGGTTAGCACGGTTCAAGATAAATAAGACGTAACTGTTCGGTGGAACTTTGCTTAATAATTGTATTAATTTTTCCTCACCAGGTGTAATTTCGTATGAACTAGTACCACCGCGGCCACCGAATCCATGACGACCACCACGTCCACGACCACCACGACCACCACGACCACCACCGCTTCTTTTCAAAACAGGAGAATCAAATTCATTAATCAATAGTGGTTTGGCGGAGCAGTTGAACTTAACACCAACTTTAGCAACGTCGGAAACAAATTTTTCTAATGATCTCCTTAAATCATCTAAGATAGCAGCAGGTGGGGCTCTATCAGAATCATTTACAAAAATTGGTCTTAATGTTAATTCTTCATTCAATGTTGAAATAAATTGATGACCTTGCAGATTCCAATTACCCTTGGTTTCTTCATTGTTACCTTTACCACTTGTAACTTTTGTACCAAATGGCTTATCTACGTATTCAACTGTAGTCTTTTGGAATTGAACAACTGGTGCATCTATGACACGAGATGGAACTCTTAAGAAATTGAATAAAGAATTGTGGGGAGCAACTGCATTTTGTTCGTTGAAATTTAAAGCATCTCTTAAGACTGGTAATGCTAATTTTTCAATAATTTTGAATTTATCATTTGGTCTCAGAGCAGTGAAATCAATGACAGCTTTTTCATCCCAAACCAAACCCTTTAATTTTTGACCACCAACAATTTTCAAACATTCAGCTGGACATGTATTAGCACCACCTAGAGAAATTAATTTAACATTTGGATATTTCAAATTGATTTTATATTTCCTTGCAAAATAATCAACAGTGTTAATGAAAACCTCTTTTTCATTTGCACCAGCTGGTTTATTGTCAATATCACTTGGTAAAGCCTTAAATTTACTTGAGGCAGCAGTTTCTCTAGCAAACCCAACCATAGCTTTAGACTGAATTCTTTTTGGTGGCTTTGGAGTACCATCTGGGCTAACACTATAGTTAATGTGAGTTTTATAAACTTTTAAACCTTTAGTTAAATCACCGATGTCTCTATTCTTGTCTAAGAAAAAGTTGATATCCTTTTCAGATGGTTTACCTCTTAAAGGTTTACCTGGATTTCTCTTTAATTCACTTTGTTCATAACATTCTAAAATCCAATCCATTAAAGTGTAATCGACTTTATCATTTTCACTAAATCTTGGATCACCAGGTAAATATTTAGTATGCTTGTAGAATGGCATAGCGACATTAATCGTGTTCAATAAGACAGAACCATAAGCATATCTTAATGAAACAGTAAAACCATGCAATAAATAGGCGCCAATTTGGAAAGGTCTTGCGGTACCATACTGATTAAAGATAAAGAATTTATTACCATGGACTTGGTAAACAGGATCTTTCAATTGTAAGAATTTAACACCAAGTAAAGAAAGCAAAACAGTCTTATCAATGGCAGACATTTTGTTTTCTTGATATGCTGGATCTGGTGATAAAGTAGCTTTATAAATATCAGACAAACCAACTTTGGAAACAAACTTTAAGATAATTTGTGAAGTAAATTCTTCTAGATCTGGATTAGCATTTGAATCTTTGCCATTATTTAATTCACTAATGGCACTAACTTTCTTTTTTTGCTTGTTTGAAACATCCCAACAGCCGTTAAATAAAGTAAACTCTTCTAATGGAATATGGGAGTAAAGAGTATCTTCACCATTAAATGCAATTCTATCCTTATATTTAAATAAAGTTTCGTCTTCATGGAAAAGAGCATCAAGTAATTCATATTTCTTAGGTTTAGATAATGGTACTTGTGTTGGTGGACCTCTGAAAGCTTTCTTTTCCTTTGGTTTAAAATCAATATGATAGGTGTAAATAAAGGCATTTTTCCACCAGAATGCTGAATCATCGTTTGAAGTCTTAGCCAAAGCTACTTTGGTATCATCGCCTAAATCTAAAACAACATGATTGGTAAGGACATCAACCTTAGTACCTTTAGTGCCATAGTCAACTCTTCCATGAATTTTAAAATCATCCACAGTTTCAACCGGTTTTTCCCCATTTGGTTTAATATGAGTTAAGTCAAAAGTATCTTCGCTTGCTGTGGTAGCTAAATTTGAAGTAGATGTGGCGTTGGAGCTAACACTAGCATTAGATGAAACACTATCTTTCTTAGAATCCTTATCCTTACTATTTTTCTTAGTCTTTTTAGCTTTTCCTTCACCATCATCCTTAACAGAATCGTTATCTTTAGTTTTACTCTTCTTCTTCTTCTTCTTCTTCTTTTCTTCACCATTAGTATCAGTAGATTGAGTTTCTTCAGTCTTTTCAGAGTCTTTTTCAGAATCCTTCTCTTTCTTTTTATCTTTACTCTTTTTCTTTTTCTTCTTCTTCTTTTCCTTTTCTTCATCACCCTTCAATGATTCAGTATTAGTGGTAGGAGCAGGAGTTGAAGTTTCTGTTGAAAGAGTAGATTCTTTGTTCTTCTTTTTTTTAACTTTTTTAGCAGTAGCGTTAGTTGAAGCATCCTTAGTTGAAACATCCTTAGTTGAAACATCTCCAGTAGATTTAGAATCCTTAGCTTTAGATTTCTTTTTCTTTGCCTTCTTGACTGAATCAGTTTTGGCAAGATCTACTGGTTCAACTGAACCCTTTGGAGTACCTGTTGTTGAAGCTTTATTTTTAATTGATTTAACCTTTTTTACTTGGTTATCAATGTGTTCTTTATTAATAGTTGCATTGTTACCACTATTATCGTTAGTGTTATTATTATTATCAGACATAATGCTGCTATTGATAATAATAATAATAATAATAATAATAATAATAATAATAATAATAATAATAATAATAATAAATAAATAATTAGTTTGAAGTAACAAAAAGTCTGCAACTATTCCTCAAGATGGCTAAATAAAGTGTAAGAAGAGAGAGAGAAAGAAAGAGAGAGCGAAAAAGAAGCACTAAACAAACAGTGAAATTACAGTTAACTCTAAGTGTGGATTCAAAATTTGAAAAAGTTAAGCTTTGTTACGCTTCACATCTGTCATTATATACGATAACTGAAGCCATGGAAGAATGATAGCCGCTGAGAAAGAGTATGCAGCTCACCTACAACGGTGTTATGCAGAAAGTGCAGGTATCACTATGAAGAATAACTCAGCATGTTGTTCAAGTAGTACGTACTATTTGTATATGGGCTACAAACCTGGGTTCATAATAACGTGAAAACACGTTCTTCGAGGACTTACATGTGATTAGTCATAGCGAAAGTCTACAAAGAGCTAACGTAATATAAGTACAGTAACGTAATCTTAAAAAATGTAACGTAATCTTAAAAAAAAAACGTAATGTAAAAAAATGGTAACGTAATATAAATTTTTTTTTATATTTGATAATTTTTTACGATGAAACAAACAGGACAAAAAGCCGACTTGAGACAAAAAAAGTGCTGAGACAAAAAAATTAATTAAG
>PPOC02000490.1:21781-39789 GCA_003709265.2 Grigorovia yakushimaensis | reverse complement strand
AAATTAATTAAGACCCCAAAAAAAAACCGTCGGACCAATTTTTTTCTTTCAAACTCCGAACAGAAACTTCCGTCAAGAAAAAAAAAAACAACCCGCACGTGATAGTTTTTTACCCTGATTTTTTAAATTATCAATATTTTTCATTTTCCACTTTATTATGCTGTATTTTTACCGTATTTATCAGATGTATATTTAATTTTATTTTAATATTATATATAATCAATATTTTATAAAAGGTAAATTCCAAATATACAAATAACTAAATATTGAACAACTGGTTGAATATGGAAGGTTTATATTTTAATATCAATAATGGGTTTATTGAAGGTATTATTCGTGGGTATCGTAATGGGTTCTTAACAAACAATCAATATTTAAACTTAACTCAATGTGACACTTTGGATGATTTAAAATTACAATTATCATCGACGGATTATGGTAATTTCTTGTCAAATGTTTCAAATGAAACTTTAACGACTTCTATAATTCAAGATTCATTATCAAATATACTTTTCGACCAATTTAATTATATCAAAGATCAATTATGTGGTGTAGATAAAAAATTTTTAGATTTTATTTCCCAAAGTTACATGATTGACAATGTAATTTTAATGATTACTGGTACAATTCATAATCGTAATAAGAATGAAATTTTGGAAAGATGTCATCCTTTGGGTTGGTTTGATACCTTACCAACACTTACAGTAGCAACTGATTTGGAGTCATTATATGACACTGTATTAGTCGATACACCATTAGCACCATATTTTAAAGATTGTTTTAACAATGCTGATGAATTAGATGATTTAAATATTGAAATTATAAGAAATAAGTTGTATAAAGCATATTTGGAAGAATTTAATTCATTTGTACAATCATCTATTCCAGAACCTTCAAGAGAAATTATGACAGGTTTCTTAAATTTTGAAAGTGATAGAAGAACAATTAATATTGCCCTAAATTCTTTACAATCGAATGAATTTGATTATAATTTGAAAACACAATTGTTACCAGAATTAGGTGTTTGTTATCCAGTGGCTACTGATTTATTAGCTAAGGCAAAAGATTTTGAAAGTGTAAGAAGTGCATTAGATAAAGTTTATGAATATAAAAATTTCTTAAATGATGGTGATAATCTAGAGGATCATTTATATAATTTAGAGATGAAACTTTGTAAAGATGCCTTTACACAACAATTTACCATTTCTACCGTATGGGCTTGGATGAAATCTAAAGAACAAGAAATCAGAAATATTACCTGGATTGCGGAATGTATTGCCCAAAATCAAAGAGATAAGATTAATAATTATATCTCTGTTTATTAAATCGATTGAAATTAATAACTAAGATAAACAACATAAATACCTCTTCCAATTTTTTTTCGATTTTTCTCAATTATATTAGAATATTAGAACTTATATAAAAAAATAAATGAACAAATAAACCAAAAAATAAGAGTCATGCATGCGTGCACGTAAAATGAGATTTGAATACGTAGTATATAATTTTTTCTTATGATTAATTAGCAATTGCTGCGCCAATCAGTGAACTATCTTCTAAGAATATTAAATTTATGGCACCATCTGACTTATAAACTATTTGTTCTTGATAGAATGGTGAATGTGCTAAAAATGAGCCCACATAACCAATATCCAAGTTGTAATTGTCATTTTCACTTACATTGATCAACATATAAATAGCCCTTATCGCAGCAACGAGATAAATGGATGACCTTTCAACAATTATTTTACTTAAAGAACGAAGAAATTCTAAATCAATTTGTTCAATGACAAGTTTTAAATCTTGACCTTCTAATAATCTTATAAACAATTCGCCATCAAAATTAATGGTCAATTCTGGATAAATGTTATAATGATTTAATATTTTTTTCAGTATCTGTGGTAAATAGTTACCAGATGAAATATTTTCTAAGGGCATAGGCATATTCAATTCATTAATTATATCAAATGGGGTTTCGTTAATAATACCACTACCCAAGAACCCCATTTCTGAATTAATAATTATTCTATCAAGGCAACGACTTTGGATGTTATCATTTTGTTTGAATTTCGGTAATTTATCATATGGAAGTTCAAAACATGTATTTAAACCAGTGCCTAGAATCAATGACACATAATTTAATTCATTTTTACTATTCTTTTCTGGGGTATTTTTGTTATTTGGTTTGTCCTTATTTTGGATCAAATATTTATTAGTTAAATGAACGGCAATAGAATCATTAATAATATTTGGATTAATCCTAAAATTAATTCCCCTGCTAGAGCAAAATGTATTTTTGGACAAATCGTCAAAGATTTCTTGTAACAATTTATTGATGGGGAATTCTTTAATTTCATCAGTCACAATAAAATTTTTACCCATAACAGTAATTCGATTTTCCTGATCTAGTGGAAAAGAAAAAGTAATAGAAACTGGAATAATTAAATTTTTGAAATTTAATCTTAACAATTCATCAACTAAGTGACGTATTATCTCTAACACAATTTTCTGGAAAAACTGCTTGTTTACCAGCTTACTCTTTATGCTGATGCTTTTAATAAATTGAATTTTATAAGTAGGTTTTGTTGTGAAGACTGCAAATTTCAAATTAGTACCACCTAGATCAATGGCTAAGATTACGTTGTTCGCAGTATCATTTTGCAAATCATCAATAGGTTCGATTTCTTTATCAGTTTTATTGTAATTGGTTTTGAAATATGTGGGTAGCATAGAATTGCTTGAATTCATCAATCTATCTTCTAATTCTAATTTAAAACTATTGGCAATGGAATTAATAGATTCATGTGGAATCAAAATGCTCCTGACATCTTTCAATATTTGTGATTTGTTTAACATTTTTTGCTTGGTTAACAAATTTTTTTTTTGTGATTTGACTTTAAAATGTAAGGATTTGTGTGTTAGCGATGATGATGAATAGGCAAAATTGCAATAAAATTCACTTAAGATGTGTCTAAGGCTAAATGGAGGACAGGAGCCAAACGCAATTGATCAATAAGTGTTGCAACTGGAAACACCATCCAAAGCAAAATTTTGTGAAAGCGAAACGCTAGAAAAACATTTCCCAAACAGGGAATACAACACTGAAATTTCTTCATTGAGGCAAACGTTCAATGGTATTCCTTATCGAGTCAACTGATTGCTGCAAGCATCTATTCTTGTACTCAAGGAACTGTTCTTTGTCAAAGATGTATTCACTACAATCGTTTAACCTTTGTGAGCAAACGTGTGAGTCCTTAATGAAAGCTGTTTCTTGCCAAATGAACAATTTTCTTTGGATTTGTTGCATCTGTAGTTTTAATTCTTCCTTACGCGTCGTGTAGTCTTGTATAATATCTGATGCAATATCATAAATAGGTTCCCACTCCATTTTTTCAATCGAAGTGGTAAAATCTTGCAATTTCCACTCTTTGTCAAGGCGAGTTTCTTGTATCTTGTTGTTGATTTCTTTAATTTTGTTCAGTACATCTTTTGTTGCTATAGATCTCTGCACATCAATAATCTCGTCTTGACTAATGTATACATTGATATCTAGTTCTTGCGCTTCAATTTTTGATTCGTTGTCTGGGGGAAGATTTGTTTCTATATTATGAGACTCGGAGGGTATGGTTGTACCTGGTACAGGGATCTGTCCCTCCCCTCCTGAAGTGGAGTCAATTATATCTGAAGGATTGTCTGCTCTAGAGCCCATCTTTTGTGCATTGGCCATGTTGTCCATGTTATGTGCTGTTCTCAACCAACCAGTAGTTTATGTAAGCGCTTTTGAAAATAATTTGGATCGAAGAATATTAAAATTGCATCGTTGAAGGAACAACAAATCTTTTCACGCTGTAACCTTCTAGAGTTTCAGTACTGCTTCTACTTCTCAATGAAATACTTTGTAGCTCGTATTCTTCATCTGTAAGGTAATCACGGATCATATCCACATCACTTTCATCACCATCATGACCATCACTTTGGGCCTCTTCTTCTGATTCATATGATAATTGATAGTTCTTTAATTGTAATTCACTATCTAACGTTTTAACGAAACCATCATTATCTATAATGTTATCGTTAATTTCATCACCTTCTAAAGCGATATCACTGACCAAACACCATTCAAAACCTGACCAAGCTAAACATGAAACACAGATCAAAAACGTATGAATCCAAAGTAATGTAAACCAAACTTTATTCAAATGATACGAAAATCCAAACGACTGTAATTCGCTTTTAATTCTCTTTTGAATAGAATAATTTATAATGACTAAGGAAATATTACAAATTAAACCATTGATCATATTCACCAATGCTATAGATGATATGATATGAACTAAAATCTTCTCCGTAAACGGGTTTATTGAACGTCCCTTTATAGAATAATACCAAAATGTCATTGCAAATATACAAATCTCTCCAAAGTGCACTCCATATGACAGATAAATACAATTTCTTTTCAAAGTTCGTAATTGACTGATATATCTTTCATAAGAATTTTGTGAATCATCGGAATATGCAAAATCTATAATAATATCTAATCCAATTGTAGACAAAATTGATTTATAGTCATAGATATAATTTGGACCATAATTTTTACAATCAAAGGTTAAACCTGAATCCGTAGCATTAATCCATAGTTGTGACAGAACATTACCATCACCATCATTATCATTACTATCAACTAAACTGTAATCAATTGAATCAATGTAATCTGCTACACAGTTACCATATAATGAGAAAATAATATATTGTGGGACATTCTCAATTTGACTCAATGTATAAGTAGTCAGTATCACTATTTCTGAAGTGGTTAATCCGACACCATTATTTGAATTAGCACCATACGATTCCACTGAATTATATAATTTCTCAAATATACCTTGTGAAATCTCTCGGGAATAAGTATTTAATTGTGACATATTAATGGTACGTGGATTAATGTAAGGTGCTAAATAAACTACTATACTAAGTACAAAGCTCAGAAATGACGAACTAAACCGTATAATCTGAACCAACCTTTCAAAGTTTGTCAAACCGAGGAATGGTCTAGTTATAGTCTCAACAAAGAGATTAGTGTTTAATCGCATATTGAAATATATTGATCAAAATTCTTTTAATTGTTCTTAAATTTGAGTTTTATGCACAAATGACAAAGCCCTAAAATACCAAATAGCAATAGCAATAAAAATAATCTAGCGAACGTATTAAAATGTCTCACACAGCGTACAAATGTTGATATTTTAGGATTCAAAGTTCTGTCAGAGATGGCGTTTCAATGCAAAGATCAATTTTTGAAGCTTTGAAAAATTAAAGATGGAAAAACAAACAAACAAGAATTGCAAGTTTAAGAGACTTTTTACAGTTGATTGCAGTTGTTTGAGTACTAGGTACGTGTTTAGTGGACAGCTTTATTTGTATGTTTGATTGGTAAATGAAATATGGCTACCACATATAGAGATTTGGAAGGTTGGCAAGTTGTTACGACCGATGAGCAAGGTAATATTACAACAGGTGAAAGAAGACGTTCACGTAAGACAAGTGGGGTAGAGAACGTGTATATTCAAAGAATATCCGATGGTGTCTCTTTGGGACGTGGTAATAGTGTGGTTATGCACGATAGTGTTACAAAGACTTACTCTGTCTATTTAATTCATGAAATACGTAAAAACACTTTGAATAATGTTATTGAAATTTGGGCATTTTCATATTTGAGATGGTTTGAATTAAAGCCAATTCCGTTTTACAAACAATTTTTGCCTACTATTATAGAAAAAGATCAAACAATTAATTATTACAGAGATAAGTTGTTACAAGAAATTGATAAAAATGAATTATATTTAACTGCAGAATTATCTGAAATTTGGTTAAAGGATTTTATTGCCGTGGCTGATGTTTTAGATGCAAAGGATTGGAGTAAGAAGTCCTTTACACCAGAAGTGGATAAAGATTTTCTGGTTAGATTTGTTTGTGAGCCATCAGCAGAAAATTTTGTATTAATAGATATTTATAAAGAAATAAAAACAATTCAATTTATGGAACCAAAGACATCAGAAGAACATTTGAAAAAAATGACGGCACCAGCTAATAGAACTAATTATAACTTTTTCAAATATTTTGGTAAAAATAAAAAATTTGATGAAACAGTTGGTGAAACTAAGTATGAAGATAAATCTGTAAGTGATAAAGAGGATAAAAAATCGTTATTTCTTAATGAATCTGATAGCGATTCTGAAGGAATTCTAAAAAATCAAGAAATCCTTTCACGCAGTTCCAAAATGAAAAAAATGTCAGAAACCGACGAAAACTCTTCAGGAAAAAATTCTACAGGCAAAACAGAAACTCAAGAAAGGGCTACAACTAAAGAGAAAGAAGAAATATTACAAAATGTATCCATGGACAGTTTCACAAATAAACGCCAAAAGCCTGAAACGAGTCGTGCTGAAGACGAAAATGAAAATGAAGATGAAGATGAGGATTCTAATGAAGATGAGGATTCTAATGAAGATGAGGATTCTAATGAAGTGTATAGTTCTCGTGCTAAGCGCAAGGCTTTACTAAGGCAAGAAGCTTTAGCTAAGAGAAGGAAAATCAAAACAACGTTTGAAAATTCTAATGGAGAAGAGAGGGAAGGACGAAAGCTTGATGGACTTGAAAAAAAGATAGGAAAAGCTTCCACGTCAGAAATTGATTCTGAATCATCTTCTCAACTATCGTTTGATGATGAAGATATAAAAATAAACGAAAAAGAAGATGGAAGAGAAAATGATGATAAAATTTCTGATGCAAATAAAAAATTATCCGTTGATATAAAAAAGAAGATCAAAGAAAAGTATATAAATTTGAAAAAAAAATTTGGGGCAATCATTGAGTCTGATAATAAAAATGCACTTGATGAGCTTTCGTCTACAGATAGTGCCATTGATGTAGCAATATTAGAAAGCAAATTAAGACATGCACCAACAGTCAAACAAGAAACAATTTACTCAAAACTAATAAAAGAAGCGGAACATAGTAATGATAAATCCGTCATTGAAATTGTTCAAGAAGCTGCTATCTCACCAGCAAGAACAAAAGAATTTGCTAGATTATATTTAGAGATGTTCGATTCAATAAATAAGATGGAAACAAAAATTATTCATATTTGTGGTAAATCTGGTTCTGGTAAAACTTTAATTACAGAACAAATCGCAACTGAATTGGTTAATTCGAGAGACAATAAAGAATTACCAATTTTCAAAATTATAAAATTGAATGGTAGTTTAGTTAATGAAGAATTTTATACTTCTATTCTAAAGCAAATGCAAGATGAAAATATGACAACGTTCGGTAACTCAGCAAGCGAAAGGGCATTGGGATATTATTTTAACAGCTACGATAAAGGTAGAAGACGTCAACATCTACTTGTTCTAGACGATTTAGAGCTTTTATTGAACAAGGATCCTAACCTTATGGACAATATTTTTCATTGGTCTTCATCACCAGATGCTAAGCTAGTTACCGTAATTCTCAGCCAAAATAAAAATTTAGTTAAAAATAACTATTCTAAGCAATTCCTGAACAAAGTGAACTATTTAAATATCAATTTTGATGACTATTCTCTAATTGAAATACGAAATGTAATCAAATATAGATTTAAAACATTATCTCGCCAATCGAGGTATAAAATTAGTGAAAATGAAAACAAAAAAATGGAATTTACTAAAGTGTATGATGATATTGATGACGACAATGAAAAAGTAACAATTGTTAAACTTAACATTAATCCATTCATTATCGATGAAGCCGTCGAAAAAATATGTTTAATAAACACAGATATAATTCAAGCCATTAAGACTATTGACACAGCGTCTAATATCGCCATGGATGAGTTTTTGGTAGAAAATGCAAATAAATCACTTGAATCCTTGCCTAACAAAAAAGAAATTACCATGGATATAATACTAAACGCATTAAGAACAAAGAACAAGAGCTTAGATACAATCAATAAAATTACAGAGTTACCAAATTTTGCAAAATTGTTCTTGTACAGTTTTCAACAATTAAGTATCGCAAACAGCATTTCAAGCTTAAAAACACAAGAAGTATGGATGAACTGCGTACTATTACTGCATAAAAATAAAGACAGCACATTGATAAAGGTAATGGAACAGTGTATAATACCCGAATCTGACTATAAAGACATTCAGACGTTACGTTTTGTCAATAGAAACAGCGTTGAGGACGCATTGATTGAAATGAACGTTATTAAAAAAGTATCTAACGAATCCATATCATTAAACATCTCATTGAGAGACCTGAAAAGTGCACTTTCTTGGCCTGATTTACAGTAATAGCGCAAACTATCATCCAAACTATCGTTCTTTGTGTGACGTAGTCATTTCGTGTTTATTTGTTATATAAATGAAATTAAATATTTTTTAATTAGACAAAAACGAAAAAACTGAATCTTTCAAGCCAACGAAACAAAACACAGATATATTCAGGATGTTACAGGTCAAATTGTTGATTTTAACTTCGATATATGCTAGTGAAGGTAATGTCGAACAATTAAAGAAACTGTATGGTAGATTTGTTGACTCAAAGGATTTCATCAATATCATTATCATTTTTTGGCCAGAGTTTTTGGATTGTTTAACATTGAGTTTTCTTTTGGAAGAGGTTACGCCAACTGAAAATTCGAATAGTGATATTTTAGTAGACTTTATTGCTCAAGACCCTAAATTAATTTCCGTTTTAGAGATGGATGATGATGTAATTTACCAAAGATATGATAACATTCAAAAATATATTGAAGATCAATTCAATCAATTGCAACTGAATTCTGATTTACATTGGCTACAAAAAAGAATTATTTGGTGTAACGAGTTTGATTCTACTAGTGACGTCTTGACGTATGCTCCACTCTGGAAATTAATTTTGGGTCAAGACGAAAAATTAGATGAATGGATTAATGGATTAATACTGCCTTTGGCACATTTGAATTATAGAATTTCTCAAAATTTTAGGATTTTGGATTTTGAAAATAAACTGGACAAGCACGATATTTTGAATTATGTGGCGAACGACTGTAATGAATCAGTCTTACAATCAGAATTGATACCGTTAATTAAATACAATAAGGAATTTTATGATATTTTCTTAGTTAAATTTTATGACACCTTATTTTTCCCATTAGATAATTTGAACTCCTTTAATCAATTAGTTTTTCTTTATGATTCATTGAAGGAAAATTTTGGAAGCGATATACATAGAATTAATCAATTGACTTTAAGTATTGTCTTCCAGAACAGTTCTAATTTCCAAAATACAATATCTATGGAGGATGTACATACCAAGATCTTGAATAAAATGGATGAAAATGTTAAATTAGAGTCATACGACATCACTAATAAAGATTTAAAACAGTTTGCAGATTTTATTACATCGTGGAATAATAACTTTAGTTTAATTGAAGTTTATACTATATCACAAGAGGAAAAGAGTGCACAATTATCACATTTCCATATATTATGTGAAGATACTATAAACAAAGATAGAAAAATGATAAATGAATTATTACTGCCTATGGAGATTTTTAATAAATTGAAGGACGATGCCTATGTTCGCTTTAATGAATTGGTAAATACTATTATTGATTTAAATGAGTTGGACTTATTAAGCGAATTACAAATTGACCCAGAATTTAAGGAAAAATATTTAGAAAGTTTGATAAGTCATTTTTGGCAATTCTTTAACAATGCAACAAATTCACATACAAGAGAAATGTTGAAGGCAAAGAAAATTTTACAAATAATAATGACGATATCGAATGGTTTTAATGTACATGAATTAGAATCAATAATAAAAGTTAATGATAAGCTGTTAAATTCTGAAATATCAATAAAATTGAATAAAAAGTTACCCTTTAAGCCATCTAATATTCTTGATTTCAAAAATAGACCATTAGAACTATTTACCATACTATTGGAAAATAATAATAATATGTATTCTGAATTAGACACATTTAGTATCCCGTTGTTAAAAGATTTAAGCGTTGCATTATCAATTAAAGATGAGACATTGAAGAGGAAATTAATTTCATTACATATCGATTTTGCCCTAGTTAATACTGATTTCCAGTTTGCATATGAAATTAGTAAAAAGCTATTAGATGGAAACACATTTGCTAAAGATAATAATCAGGATAGTAGTAATTCATTTACAGATACTTGGTCCAGTATACTACAAGTAAGTAAATATCAAGATCCAAGTTGGAATGAAACACCAACTGATATTTTAACATTGCAAGTTAATTTGTTGAGTAAACTGATTAAAAATTGTCCAATTGAAGAAATTGATAATATTGTTAGTCAATGGAGTGCATTAGAATTAGAATTGACTTCCAGAGATATTATTAATGAATAAACAATATAATAATAGCAACAGCAATAATAATAGTGAAAATTATGATGATTAAATAGATTTCAATATAATATATATATACAAGTTCAATATACAAAATAAGAGAAGCGAATCATAAATTTTCTTCTTTCGCATTAATTAATTGATTCAAGTACCCTTTAACAATTTCAATTTCATCTTTGGGCAATACTCTATGGTTCTCATTTCTTAAGTCATTAATTAAACCAATGGATTCTTCCACTGATTTTAACGTGTGGTCACAGTTAAACAGTATAAATGCTTCGCCAATATCAACAATTAAACCCAACTCATTAGCAATACAACTTTTTTTCATTTTTAGATTGGCAACAAATTTAATACCTTCAAGAAAATTTTCATCAACTGAATTATCTTCAACTATGTCATTTATGCCAAACACAACTTTCTGAAATCTTTTTAGTTTTTCTACAACTTCATTATCATCCATTTTCCAATGTGCATCTAGATATTCTCTAGAGAAGTCAGCCATCAATCGCTGCTTGATCTGTGGATTGGTGGTATTTTTATTAAATAAAAGGTCTCGTTCGTTCAGAACATGTCTAATTTTCCACATTGTTTCTCTGATCTTATTGTCTACCTTGACAAATGAATCTTAGTCTGATTTCAAAGCAGTTCTTGTCAAATGAATCTCTCTATTTAGAATATTTCTTTCCTTGAGACAGTTATACCATAATGAATGTAAATCGTCAAAAGATTTCCTCCTTAATTCAGTTATATCCCAAGACCTACCAGTAGAGTCTAATTCCTTTGACGATCTTATAAATTTGCCCTTATGGAAGAATTGCCATAATGGATGATCTTTCGGTGTCTCCACATTTTGTATAGTAGGCGTGACGGGTTTCCTTAGTTCAAGGCCTTCAGTAACCTTGGGTAATATTTTGGTCTTACCACGACGGTTTGATTTTAATTTTGATTTAGTTTCAATTTTCTCAAAGCCTGTCCTATCATTAGTGATGGTTCTTTTCGAAGGGATTGTGTTAGATAGGGATTGATTAGCCGTAGTAGTTGAATTTGTTCTAGCTAACAGTCTTGCCTGTAATAAAGCTTCAGCTTTAATCGAATGCATATAACGTATACAATGTGGTTTCATTAACTTCGCATGGATTTGTGTGATTACAAAAGTTCGAGCACTAATTTGCAGACTTGAAATAATTTTATTTTCTTCGAAGTTTATTTCATTTCAGTGACGTTTAGCCATTTTACTCTGAACAATCTATTCAGAGTTTGCAAAACTTCCTTGGGTATACAGTAACATTTTATTATGAACTCGTTTGTGTCAGACTGACATGTTGAAAACATAGGACTTCGAGGTTATGTGATATTCAACATCTATAAATGTGAGTTACTCTGTAAACTAAACCAAAAAAGTCTCAAATCACATCATTACACTTTGTAAAAGGTAATTATCTTTGTATTTACTTTGATATAGCTTTGAAACCGCCCATGATTGATCCTAGTTTACCTAAAAGAATTATATTTTTTTGGAATTACATCGAGTTAATTTATAGTCTCTTCTGTTACCGTCATTTCGACTACATTTAAAGATAAATCTTGAAATTGCCAGCTTAGAACGTAGAATCCACTAAGTATTGATCCAAAGATTCAATTTCGAATTTAAAGACATGAATTTGTCAATATTTTATTTATTTATTACCTTAAAACCTTTTTAAATAAAAAAAAACAAAAAGACTCACTATAATACCACAAGAGAGTTTAATCGCGCCAAAAAAATGTTTGAATTGAACAGAAACAACCTAAGACTTAAAGCATGTGTATTGTGTGTATTTATAATTGCTATTTTAGGATAAAATTTTTTTTGAATTCATCAATCATAAGATAAAAGTTTCTTAAAAGTGTAAAAATAATACTAAGCTTGCTACTTTTGTACAAAAACTATAGTCATTTGTATCTGCGCAATAAAGTAGCCTGATGATACTAAACATAGTATAGTAAGCAATTAAAAAAATAATGAAGGATGCGAGGTTCGAACTCGCGCGGACACCGTCCAACAGATCTTAAGTCTGCCGCCTTAGACCACTCGGCCAACCCTCCATACAATTTTAATTGTTGGTCGCAAAGAAGTGCTAAAATTTAACAAGTTATTCTAATCATGTGCTTACCTTAATTAATCCAATTAGAACATCCAAATTCACCGTGCTAAATAACTAAAGTTGTCATGTCAGATAATTGTTTCACATGGGTAGTCATGTAATACGGTATTGTGAAACTATAAATAGAGATGAAATTTTCACAACATCATTTATTTTATACTTTTCTTGTATACTTTATATAGTTTATTTTATATAGAGAGAGAACTTACAGTTCTATTCATGGACTGTAATGATCATCCCACCTTTAAAGTACACTACTATCAGAAAATTGTTGTAGTATTTCTATTCTGGCCATGTCAGATAATTGTTTCTGCTAAATAATCAAAGTACTACAGTGTTTGTGTGTGTACACATAATTCCAAACAAATAATGAGAAAGCAATGATCAAAAATCGTAATATCAAAACAAATAATGACCAGATTATGAACCAAATTGGTAATATCTAAACATTAGATGAAAATGTTTTTATCGTTTCTTTTTATCTGTCCAAACCATCTAATAGGACAGAAATTTTATAAATAGAACAAACAGAACGTTGTTACTGATAGTTCGTTCATCATTAATTCTTTATATATTTTCTATATTTTTTTATGTAGACAGCGACAAAATATATAATTTAATATTTTTAGTTTTTACATTTAAGGTCATAAACTATAATGAATTCTCTCTATTCTAAGATTAATGATGAACAATTGTCTGATTCAACGGCTTCTTTCCAATATTAACAAATCTTGATTTCAAATGAACAAATAAACTTAAGATAGCAATTTGTAGGGGAGAATTCGAATATGAATACAATTTAAAATTTGTTTCAATAATAAGAGCACCATCCTGAATTTCCTGTAATTTCATACCAACTTGTTCCAAATCATTACCAATATTATAATCATCCATAGATCTCATACTTCCTTTAGTACCGATATCATCTTTATTTTGTTTTAATACATTTTCCATTGCGCCTGATGGAGACACAATGATATATTATATTTATTCGCCTTTTAGTAGTTAAATAGAAAATGTAAAATAAAATGAAAAGGAAGGGAAGAGACAGATAGAGAGTGTGGATAAATAAAAGTTATATATTAACTCGTAAGTAGCTTCCAATATAGTGATATTATAGCGTGATTATTGAGGGTTTTAATATAGTACAAACAAACACGCCATAAATTCTATATTACTTCTAATCTTAATCATTTAAAAGAAGGTACAGTATATGATATGTATTTTATGTATGTTATGTATTAAATGAAATAACGAATATAGTTATAAGTAAATATGAACGTTCAAGGTAATGTGCCTACTAATGTTAATGTGGCCAATAGTCATTATGTTATATCAAAACATAAATATATAGAGGAGTTGAAACAAAATTTATATACCTGACCTCATTAAATAATACATCCCTCAATCAAGCACAAGGGTAATTATTGAAAGCTGGCTTGTTTACTAGTGGTGTTACTGTTTTGTAAAGACATGGTAAGTATTGATTCTTGAATGTTTATTCGAAACTCGTTATATTAAAATATATAATTAAATATTGAGATAAGATTTTCTTAAATTAGTTTCCAACCACGTGCTAATTTACACATTGTCAAAAACATAATTTAATATCATCGCAATGGCGCCTATATTCCAACAGTAATCAATTATACTGTAGTATACTCAACAATTCTAATGATTAGTTGAAATATCGGAGCTAAGATTGGATATAAGATTGGATGAGCTATGGATATTATAAATTAAGAACTATATAATATATATATGTCAGATAATTGTTTCACATGGGTAGTCATGTAATACGGTATTGTGAAACTATAAATAGAGATGAAATTTTCACAACATCTTTTATTTTATACTTTTCTTGTATACTTTATATAGTTTATTTTATATAGAGGGAGGACTTACAGTTCTATTCATGGACTGTAATGATAATCCCACTTTTAAAGTACACTACTATCAGAAAATTGTTGTAGTATTTCTATTCTGGCCAATATATATATCCTGATCGTTCATTGTTCTTCTTCTTTTTATATTTTGGTTTACAACTAATAAACTAATAACTAATAACTAATAACTAATAAAAAGGGGGTAAACATAATATCACATTATGTTGGGTATGCTTCATATACTACAAGAATTACTAACATTAGACTTAGAATAGTAAGCAATTTAAAAAAAATAATGAAGGATGCGAGGTTCGAACTCGCGCGGACACCGTCCAACAGATCTTAAGTCTGCCGCCTTAGACCACTCGGCCAACCCTCCATACAATTTTAATTGTTTGTGCTTTTTTCTATGATAATTTTGTTAAGCAATATTTACCCTGTGATACCCTGTGATAGACCCTTTTTGCCTAATAAATAGTTGATATATAGTGGTTTTAAAACAATAAAAAACAATAATTTTATTAAACTTCCAGTTGTGTCATATGAAAACAGTTTTTTATGAGATTCAGTGGGTTGAACTGTACCCGTAACAGGTGTGTTATTTGTATTTGTTGGAAACAGTAAGTACTATATGAAACACTAAAATGTTTCACTTATAGTTTTTCATGGTGCATTAAAAGATTAAAAAGACGAATTAGGAAAATCGTAAATTAGCGCCTCAAATAGTCAGTTAGTATAAACTTCAATGTGAAACATCACATTTTAAAATAATTGGTATATAAACCAACAGTTATTTATTTAATCATTATATAATTTAAGGTTTTATATAACCAGTAAGAAATAATAATATTAAAAAGGATTAGATGAATAATATAAATACAGTTACTCCGGTTACGGGTACTTATCACCCCCAAATGAATCAATATCAATAGTATTGTTTCTTGACATATTTATATTTTGATTTATATTGTAATTTTATTATATTACTATATTTTATATTCTTTTCTGTATAGATTTTAAATGTGAATTAAAATAAAATCTAAAAGTTCTAAAATAACCTCTTGAACATAAGTTACTGGTATTTATATATATATTTAATATTAGTTCCGGCTCAGTGAACTTCAGTTCCTCCTATTTACTTATTTGGATATGACCTGTGACTCAGTTACTATATTCGGGTTATTTAACCTTAACTATAATTATTCTAAAATTATGATTACCAATATTGGTAATTCATCTAATTTTAGGTTCCAGCGGTTTTCTGCCAAGTTTTAGGCATAACTTTAGAACTGATTACTCAAAACCTCAAATATTTGCTCTATAAATTAGGTTTCTTTTCAGAAACATGAGAATGTTTTAACTGATAATAATCATGTTTTTTTGAAAATTTCGTTAGAAATTTTTTAGAATTTTTAGCTTCTTTTTCAAATGAAAAAAAATACTTTTTGAGATAAACAATTTTTTGTTTAGTTCAAAATTGTGATTGAATTTCAACTTAGGGAAAAAACAATTGTTTTATCCTACTAGGATGAGATTCCATGGGTTGAGCTATTTTTATTTATTTGTAAGCGGTAAGTACCCGTAATTGGAGAGTTAGAGCTTTTCAACTTGTTTATTCTAATTTTCTATTGAGTTGACTTATTCCTTGCTAGTTATAAAGGCTTTAAATTTATATACTGATGAAAAGGGTAAGTGTTTTTATATGTCAATTATTTTCAAAGGTATCAGTTAATATTGAAACTATAAGAAGGGTGTAAATGTAATAATTATTCTATTTTGCTTTAGTAGCTTCTATTGCAATAAACTTTGTCTAAAATGCGCGAGTCTTCAAGAGTCTTCCAAATGGGTCTCTTCATTAAGGATTCTTGATTAGTTGTGTTATCTTTCAAAGAAAAAAATAACAACACTCTTTGGGATCACGTAAAGATATTACTTATATGCTTACTATATATTTGATCCATAAGCATTATAATTGACCTACAACAAATAAAATCAGGTCAACTTAAAAGAAAGAAGTTAACAGAAAAACAGTATTAAACAGCCTAATTTTATGTTGATAATAAACACTGTATAACATGGCGTTCAAGCTACGATGTTATAATATTACATAAATCCAACATAATAGAACCTCCAATTATTACAATTGATAACTTATAAACTTTTTAAATATCTATTACATAGAAGAATATAATGATGTATAAATCAAAAAAAACATTTGTATGAAAGCATATAGTGTAATTTGTCTTCATCTGGTCGTTTTATAATAACTTATAATAAAATACAAAAAGAAAAATTGAGTTTATGTAAACAACTCCACCTAAATCAACAAGGCAACAGCAGCTAAAACACTACCAGTTAAACCAGCAATCTTCTTAGCGGCGTTATTAGCAGTTTGTTGCTCAATTTTAGCTGTAGACAAGCCTTCTGAACTTTCACTCTTAGTAACTTGTTCAACAGTAGTTAAAGACTTTGCAGCAGCTTTTTCTGTTGCAACTTCAGAAGTAGTCTTGGTTGAAATTTTGTTAGAACTTGTGTTTGTTGGAGCGGTACTAGAAACACCAGCTTCACTAACTTTAGATTCACAAGTTTCATCACAAATAGTTTCGGTAACAGTAGATGTTTTATCTCCAACAGTAGTAGTGACGATAGTAGTCTTGGCGTTGGCAGAAAGAGCAGAACTTTTTTTAGAATGACAAACCTCATCACAGACAGTCTCGGTAACTTCCGAAGTTTTATTGATAGTAGTGGTAACAGCCGTAGTTTGGGCAGAAGTAACGTTGGCATAACCACCAGTGGAAATAACAGAGTTGGCTGCAGCAGATGATTCTTCTGGGCAAGAAGTAATAACGCTGGTGTCAGTCTTGATTGAAGTGACGTTAGTATAGGCAGTAGTGACACCACTTGGGATGACTGAAGTCAAAGAACTAGTATGATTGGAAATATAAGCAAAAGAAGAAGAAGAAATGTCAATAGACTTAGCAGTTTGAGCAGAAGTTGCTACAACGCCAGAGGAAGACGCTTTGGAAGGAGAAGCGGCAGAGGAAGAAACAGCAGAGGAAGAAACAGCAGCCTTTGATGAAGTTTCAGCAGCAGCAGAAGAAGAAGTAGCAACCTTTGATGAAGTTTCAGCAGCAGCAGAAGAAGAAGTAGCAACCTTTGATGAAATTTCAGCAGCAGCAGAAGAAGAAGTAGCAACCTTTGATGAAGTTTCAGCAGCAGAAGAAGAAGAAGCAGCAGCCTTTGATGAAGAAGAAGTAGCAGAAGAAGAAGAGGAAGTTATGGAAGAGGAAGAAACTGCAGAGGTGGATGGAACTACAGAAGAAGAGCTCTTAGTGGTGGAAGTTGAGGAAGTTGAGGAAGTTGTTGGAGAGGAAGTTGCTGAAGAGGAAGTTGCTGAAGAGGAAGTTTTGACTGAAGAACTTGATGCAGTAGTAGAAGAAGAACTTTCAGTAGAGGATGTTTCAGCAACAGCATTAATACCAACAACAGCAATACCAGCTTCATCTAAAGCTGATGAGATAGCTGGTAAAAGTCTAGTGGAATACCATGGTACACCAGTAAGCATTGCTTC
>PPOC02000490.1:0-21761 GCA_003709265.2 Grigorovia yakushimaensis | reverse complement strand
GGCAGCAGCAGAAGAAGAGGTGGCAGCAGCAGAAGAAGAGGTGGCTTCAGCAGAAGAAGAGGTGGCTTCAGCAGAAGAAGAGGTGGCTTCAGCAGAAGAAGTAGTTGGAGCTACTGCATTAATACCAACAACCGCAATACCAGCTTCATCTAAAGCTAATGAGATAGCTGGTAAAAGTCTAGTGGAATACCATGGTACACCAGTAAGCATTGCTTCAACCGTACTAGATGGGACTAATGAAGCATATGAGGTCCATGAACCACCGGCTGAGGCAGCTGCTAAGGCCATTGGCAAGATACCAGAAGGAGTACCTTGATCTGGATTGGCCTTACCAAATGACATGTATTCAAGCATGTGTGCATGAATATCCATAGCATATTCTTCTATTTCGATAATTTGAACTGCTCTGTCATTAATATCTAAAGTAGTGGTAAGTGTAGCAGCAGCGCTGGCAGTTGCTAAAGAAGCGATATTTAAAGCCTTGTTTAATTTAACCATTTTTGTGGACAATTAATGGATAATCAGGTTTGGAAATCTGGATTAATGTTTCTTTTAAATGAAATAAAAAGATAGCATTCAAAATTATACTGATGAAATGTCTACGCTATATATAAATTTCATTAGTTATTAAACGAAAAAATTATTTAATTAGTTAAGTTAATTTCCTTTTGGCTATCAAGTGTTAAAGCGACCTTAAACTGTAAACATAGCGAATAAGCTCGTTTAATTAAAAGAAAAAAAAAACATTGTTTGATTTAGAGAAAACAATTATTAAAGTTAAAAAAAATTGAAATTTAATTCTTTTGAAAAACCATTTGGCACTCTAATTTCTTAACCCTTACTGTAGTAACTGTTGCGTTTTCCGAATTTGAATTTATTTTAGTGTTGCCCTTAACAGAATATTTTTTATGAGGCTCTGAGAAAGCTTTGACAATCATTCGGGTTCTATCTTCCTTCGCATGAAAATTAAGTGGCGTAAAGTTTGAAAGGTATAGAGTCATTGCTTGGTGAAAGGGACTAACAGTGTTAACAACAATTTTTGGGGGAAGCAGGACGGTACTAATTTTTTAAATTGAAGCATTAGACATCTAATTCATTACAATAGACTTTATGCTTAAGTGGGATACAAGATGCAAAATAAATTATATAAAAACACAAAGTAAGAAAATCATTAATGTCGTTAACAATATTGTCCCAATCTATTGTAAACGAAATTTGGGTTAAGCTGCACTGTTGATTATTTTTTTTTCATTGTCGTTCAACCTAATGATTTTTCCCGTAACTGTAATTTGGTCTTATTTTTCGATTACATTTGGTGGAAATAAAAATTGCCGTTTTCGACATGCAACTCCACAAGCTTTTTCCCAAAAAAGTAAAATCAAAATGAAAGCAGTGCTTTATTTCCAAATTAAGACACTTTTTGAGAGCCAAACGAAAAGTTTCTTGTGTAAAGGAAGACTTGGCAAATATTTCTTGGAAGAAAGGACAGCAATAAATTTACTAAACATCGTTTACATAACATAACTGACTTGAACTATTATGGGGACATTCTTCTTAGGCTCCATTTCTCAAAGGACAAATTTAATTGCAGCTTTCAGTGCACGTGTAGTATTTTAATTTATAATAAACTTTTGTTAAGTGAATCTCACTAAATTGTAATGTCCCGTCAAATAAGATGAAATAACTATATAAGCTAAAAAATTACAGCCTTATGCATTTCATTATATAAGTTACTTTATAAGAAAACAAGCCTCTTTTGTACATTACAGTATAAGGACGGAATCTGGTAAGATGAGCCAAAATCAAAAACCTCTCACTAAACAATAGTAAAAGTATTTTTTGTTGCATAATGTAAAAATGTCTTATGAAACGAGATAAAACTGTTAGATCTTTACATGGTTTCGCAAAAGTTGAATAATACCAATATCCATGATACGCTAAACAGAATATTTATAAACTAAGTATCAAGTTTGAACAACTCAGTGAGTCAATTTTGAAATTTTATTTAATAAAAAATCTGCCATTTAACACTCTAATGCGGCGCTTAAATTTGTTGACTCCATCAATTGTGGAATTAAATAAACACTCAGCCCAGTTCAGAGCATACTCGCAATTCAAACTATTAAATGTACTTTAATTGATCAACAGCCAATATGGTTGAAAATCGTAAAAATTCCACTGATATAAGCTAATCAGGTCACCGCACTTTCTGCAAATTCAAAAAACCAAAAAAGAAAAATTTTGGATTAATGTAAAAATGGATAAGTGACACATAACCCACATCATGCCATTGGTACTTTATCAAGATAACTAAAATAGTTAAGATATTGATGATGATTCCAATCCAACTTAATTTTAAACAAAAAAAGTATAAGTACACTAAAAGGTTCTTTATGAAAAGATGCTTCAAATCATTTGCAATTCTTTCCAAAAGGACTTAAAACTTTTACCACCATATGTATCAACTGAACAGATAGTACAATGTGTCGAACGTGATCAAACTTTGAGCGATATTAATTTAACAAGAATTATCAAATCGAAATTTTGCAAATCAACTCTTTATCAATTAACTAACTGTGAAGTCTCTAAGTAAACCTGAAGCAGAAGAGGATATATCATCATAATATGAAATATATTAAGAGTGTCAACCCATTGGCAAAAATAAAAATAGATTAGTACGTAAATAAGTAAATATAACAAATCTGCAACGTTAATGTGGAGTTGTCTTCCATAAACATTCTGTCAAGTATTTAGTATCAAATATTGTTAATAAAAATATTAAATGGATTTGAAATTCCAATTTCAATAATTTGAAAGGCTTAAAAATTTTTCTCTCTGTTTTACTTAAAAGTTTAGTATAAATATTGGTGATTTTTACATATTCACACCATGTTCCTTTTTATGTACATTATATTTATTTTTTGTATAATTTTTGCTAATAAAACTATGGATTTATAGTGGATTTATACTACTATATAGATTGTTTCATTCTTGAAAAAGTTACAAATAAAATTTGAATAATTAATAATGCTAAAGATGATTGTAAGAAGGAACACGGTGTTGCCTATAAAAATTGACATAAAACTTCCATAAAGTACTAACGTCCTGGTAAGAACGAAAATTAATTTTAATTAAAGAATACACTAAACTACGTTATAAAAAAAGATAAACTGAAAAGAAATTCTACTCTAACAAGATTACACATTACATAATTTAATGGGAAGAACTTTACCATTGGTAGTTTTTCCAGCAGGATCACCAATACTTCATCTTTCTAACGCTTTAATTAAAGGTTCTGTATCACCAGTAAATATCATACCAAAAGAAGTAGAACTGTCACCGGTAATATATTCAGCATACATTACATCTGCCATATCTAAGGCATATGAAATAGCCTCAAAAATTTCTGCAAGTCTTTTAATGGAAGCAACATCAACATCGCCCCCTTTCCAAATACCCCCTGTTACACTAAAGGTATTGATTTCAATTGTGGTATTTGTATTTAGCAATTCTAAATCGGTTTGCAAAGTGCCACCAAGTACGTAATCAACAACACCTGATCTAACGGTTTCGTTCAAGTTTCCACTCCAATAAAAATAAACTGAGTCAATATTTGGAAGTTCGTCGTTAGGGCATGTCATCGTCGAATCATTATTTGAAACTTCTTCTTTAAGCTCAGCAAAATTCCACATCTTGATAGTAGTACCTACGGAAATAAAAAAGTTCTCACCTACAAAAAGATCATCAATGGTAGTAAAATTATTATAACCGAAGATATAATAATCAGGTAGTCCAGTTTGTTCCTCTAAACTCATTGAGAGATTATAACTGCTAACCAAACAATTAAATAATGCAAAATCATTGATAATTGGTTTTCTTTCTTCTTCACTTAGGTAACACAAAAATACATTTTGAAAATTGTCGTTATTACTGACATAGACATTATATTTTTTATTATTACTCCAAGTTAAAGTAACGTCGATAAATTGAACAGTGGAATTTCCAGAGTTGAGGAAAATACCAAAGGATAAATTTGAATCACTGTCTATGTACTGAATATACTCATATGCAGGCATACCGTTATCTATGATTTCATCCATTATTGCATAAAGAACGTTTGGAACAAATCCCGTATTTTGAACTCTAGCACCCATCCATAAAAATCCATTGATATCGCCACTTGATGCAGTGAATGCTTGTCCACTATTGTCACCAAGCATATCTTTGAAAGTTTGCAAAACACGAAGGGCATCCTATTTGTGTTCATTAGTTTTGTCACTAGAATCATAACCAAAAAAAATTCCTGGAGTGACTTGGTCAGCAGCACTGCATTGCACCGGTAACAGAGCTGTGTTTAATGGAATTGCTTGGATTACACTAAATAAAAAATAAAAAAATTTGAATTAAAATGACTAAATTGATCATATTGTTTGATTTGTTTTTGATTTGTTGATTTGTTATACTATACAAGAAGAAGAAGAAATCTATAGTGTAAACATGTCTTCCGTTTCTATATTTCCATCAGTGGCGTCGCTGTTGTCAGCTACCAACCTAAAAGCTAAGAGCGGGGTTTGAACTGAATTGTAAAGTGGAGTAGAAATGTATACCTAAGTTAGGTAAAACAACTCTAACAATGTAATTATAGAGATGGCCAAATGTAAATAATTAAATAAATCGAATTTTCGCCACAAGTCGGGGTCGAAATTAGATCACTAAACTTTCGATTTTGTTGCAACCATATACATGAACACCAGCCATTATGGGCAGCAAACAGAAATGGACGGTTGATAGTGAATAGAAGCTTATTTTTGGGGCAAAGATCAAATATACAAGAGGTTGCAAAATCTATTTCAGATCTCGGAGAATCAGAAAAAAAACCTTATTTCTCGAAAGTTTAAATTGAAAACTCCGTGTCGTTTTGATCCTAAAAATTCCCCTTATAGCATAATTTCTTTTGTCGAGGTGGGGATTTTGGAGTGGACTTCCACTGTTGTGTGTGGTACTGTTGCAAACTTTTACAACTTTAATATGTCCAGTCTTTTGGGCGGAGGTTAAGTGTGGGGAATATACGGTGAAGAGTATTTTTGGTATCCAGGAATTTTGTTTAGGTAACTTATAGAACAAGCGTTATCATAAAAGAAGGCATCAACTGTTGTAACCGAAGTTACAGAAAATAACTAAATATGTCATTAGGTTCAACTGAGGTTTTTCCCGAGTCATTCGATAATAAGTGCGCTAATTAATTACATGAATTATCCTGAGTCATTTGTTAATAAATACATTAATTAACTTGGGTCACTTAATAATAAGTACACTATTAATTACATTTAATTATTCCGAGCCAATTGTATATACAAATTAGAAAATACCTGGCTTTAAAATGCTCTATTTCAAAGCGTAAAAAAAGGTGGATTTATTCCAAATTTTGATAAAAATGTTTCTTATTTATATTTTATATAAATAATAATCATCAAAATATTAAGTTCTTAATTCTACATTACACTAATATATACTTTCTGTCATTGCAATAGTATTTATATATTAGACAAACTGAGGTTTCAATTGTACGAATATTTAGGATCTGAAGAACTCCAAGACGCACTTGGAAAACCTATCATAACGCCAACGTGTTAAGTTCTGAGTTTACTAATTCGGTTAAAGTTAAATTTATATTTAATCTGGAATTATAAACCAAATGACTATTTCTTTATTAAGACTGATGTTGTTCTTTTAAAAGAAAAAAATATATAAAAATAAATAAATTATAAAACGAATGAATTAGAGATTTTTTAGGTTCATGAAGCCTTTTATAATAAAGTTTCAAACTGGAAAAATGAATGAAATAAAATAATTCGCGAACCATTTTGTGGAAAACATTACAGGCAAGTTACCGGCCAATGATGTTGTTGTTGCATCATCAAACAGAAATTCATAGTGATAGCGATAGCTCGAACACCAAGTTCTGGAATAGCTTTTAAAGAACATTTTATTACCTCAATCAGCAAAATCTTTTTATCGATGCTACCTCAAACACCAAGTTCTGTGGTAGATGAAATAATCGAATATTGAAATATAATTACTTTGAACACTCTGAACTCTTAATGAATACTTACTCTTGACGTCACGACTACTAATTGATTAATTTAAACTTTTTGTGCACTTATCATGATAATTGGTCTATTGTAAAATAACATGTGAAACTGTTAATATTTGTTAAGCTCAGAGTTGGTTCGCAATTTGATTATGTATTCATGAGATCTCCACTTTTCTTGAAAATTTATATATTAACGTTTTTCTTCTTTTAAAAATAAACTTTTAATTGTCTTGATGAAAAAAATCTTTATTTTAAAGTGACTTTAACTTAATCTTTGTGGTCGTACGTAAATTACATGTTAATGCGCTAAATAATTAAAGTACTACAGTGTGTGTGTGTGTGTGTACACATAATTCCAAACAAATAATGAGAAAGCAATGATCAAAAATGGTAACATCAAAACAAATACTAATAAGATTATGAACCAAATTGGTGATATCTAAACATTAGATGAAAATGTTTTTATCGTTTCTTTTTATCTGTCCAAACCATCTAATAGGACAGAAATTTATTTTATATAAATAGAACAAACAGAACGTTGTTACTGATAATTCGTTCATCATTAATCCTTTATATATTTTCTATATTTTTTTATATAGACAGCGACAAATATATTATATTTTTATTTTAGCATAATTTATAATGAATTCTAACTATTCTAAGATCAATGATAAACAATTATCTGATCCAACCGCTTCTGCCCATAATGAATTAATGAGTGTTAGTATGGTATAAAGTACCTGTATTGGGATAATGAATGAAACAACGTTGTAATAAAAATATGAAACATAAAAACATCCTAATTAGGGAAAAAACAATAAAATAAAATAAAATAAAATAAAATAAAATAAAATAAAATAAAATAAAATAAAATAAAATAACTAATATACAATGTGAACAGCGCTTCCTTGCGGATCGATACGAAGTAGCGATGAAAAAATTGAACTTAATTAAAATACTTGATCTAAACACATCTGATAAACTTGAATGTTCAGTAATTGGATTGACTAATCGTAGTGGGTAATAAAGCACTTACTAACATAAGCACATGATTGAAATAACTTGTTAAATTTTAGCACTTCTTTGCAACCAACAATTAAAATTGTATGGAGGGTTGGCCGAGTGGTCTAAGGCGGCAGACTTAAGATCTGTTGGACGGTGTCCGCGCGAGTTCGAACCTCGCATCCTTCATTATTTTTTATTTTTTAAATTTACAAAATAAGCAATATTTGATTCATTCAGTTGACAGCCTCAACTTTTGCGAAAACGTATGGATAGTAGCAACAAGTACACTGCAGACAAGTAGATGATGTCCCTGAAAATTAAATTGATGCCTGAGTGTCACGTTCAATTTGCAAAATTGCATTCTTCAATTCTCGATGATTTTTCGATGGCTTCGAAAAATTCCGAAGAGTCAAATTGAATAAATTGAATAAATTGAATAAATTGAGACTAGCATAAAGATCAACTTGCTGAAGTTCTGTAATTAACAATCATACAAACTGCAATATGTCTATTAAATTGAATCAAACATGTGACATGCATGTTCACTTACGTGATGGTGCCATGTGTAAATTAGTGACCCCTACCATTGAGCAAGGTGGTATTGAGACCGTGTATATTATGCCTAATTTACAACCACCAGTGACCACTAAAGAACAAGTTATTAAGTATAAAAAAACTTTAACTCAATTATCACCAAATACCCAGTTTTTAATGTCTTTATATCTTTGTAAAGATTTGACACCAGAACTAGTTGAAGATTGTGCAAAATTGAATTTAATTCATGGTATTAAATGTTATCCAGCTGGTGTTACTACAAATTCTACCGCTGGTGTAGATCCAAATGATTTCAGTTTATTTTATCCAATTTTTAAGGTAATGGAACAAAATAACCTTGTTTTAAATTTACATGGTGAAAAACCATCCACTAAGGACAGCAATATTACTGTTTTGAACGCAGAAGAGAAATTTTTACCGGCCTTGGAGAAGTTGGGTAAAGATTTCCCCAACTTGAAAATTGTTTTAGAACATTGTACTACTGCAAAGGCTATTGAAACTATTGAAAAGATCAATAAGGGAATTACTGATCCAAAGGATGTTAAAGTTGCTGCATCAATCACCGTACACCATTTATTTATAACAGTGGATGATTGGGCTGGCAATCCAATTAACTTTTGTAAACCAGTAGCTAAATTACCAACTGACAAGAGTGCACTAATTGAAGCTGCCATTAGTGGTAAACCATATTTTATTTTTGGTTCTGACTCAGCACCACATCCAGTTGAAAATAAGTCTAAATTTATTGGAGTCAGTGCTGGTATCTTTACCCAATCGCATGCTTTACAATTATTAGCTGAAATTTTTGATGTTCACAATGCTTTAAATAATTTGAACAAGTTTGTCTCTTTGAATCCAACAGCTTTTTACAATGTAAAGAGACACGATGATTGTAAAATTGAATTGATTAAGAGAAAAAATGTGATTCCAAATAAGTTAACTGATGGCAATATAACTGTCGTACCATTTATGGCTGGAACTGAATTAAAATGGGAAATAAATTGGTTATAATTTCTAGTTCACACTTACTTGTACTTATGGACGTATTTATTTTGATATTGTTATATACTGTTATGATATTTTATATGTTATATGTTATATTTATATTTGTATTTGTTTAATTTAGTTCGAATTTAGGCTGATGCATTAGCCATAATTATGTCTAAATTATCATCTTTATCATCATTATTATTGCTATCCTTCTCTTTATCATCATCCTCCATTTCTTCATCTGCTTCTAAAGCTAATAATGATTCAATTTTGTCAGAAAATTTTTTATCATTATCATTCAATTCAGTGGCAACGGAAACTTTATCTTGTAGCCAAAACACATATTTTTCGTTTGATGAAAATACAAGGGCAAAAATACGACCATCTTTGCAAGATTTAATCTGTTTCCATACAGTTTCACCAGGAATCAATATTAAACTAATATTTTCAGTAGTAACTGTCTTGTTTCTCTCGGTGGATACCCATTGAAATTCCCAAAATCCCATTTCTTCATCTTCATTTGGCTGTAAAGTGATCAGCCCTTGGGTTGCAATTGGTTTACATTCTTTGGTCTCATCATTGTAGGAGCAAAGACCTGCTCTCAAACTATATTCTGTGGTCATCTTACTCGTATTTGCTTGCGTGTCTTTGTCTTCCAGCTTTGCCAATCTTAAAACAATTTGTAAGATTTGAGAATTGTAGAAAAAATATTGAATTTTATGGAGTTTCTCAGAGCATCGCTTTGGTTATACTGAGAAAGAGGGATAGAATGGTACAGTGGGACAGTACTGATAGGCTATTGTTTGCCATCTCACACACTTCTTATCTGCCCCTGCAGAGACATCCAGAACTTAGCTCACATAGTCATTATTTCATGGATATTTACACCGGGGCAGAAGTTTATGTATTTGCTATGTCTAGGGATAAGAAGTGGGTATTTGCATATGTGTGTCAAAGACCCCTTCCTGAAGATTTTATATTGTCAAATAATACAATTGGGGGCCAGCTAATGGATATTAAGATTAAATTGGCAATCATTCCTATTAAATTTCTTCACATTTTTTGGGATAAATCTGTACCAATTTCACCATCTTTCAGAACACCAACTCAGGATGAATTTGCTTTGGTGGATAACAACAATAATAATATAGAATTGCCTACTCTGTTTAGTGTCTTAAATAAGGATACAGATACAAACCTTGGTGATCTTAATTCGAAGAAAAAGACTAAGATACCTTTCCCCTACGATAGATTACAAAATTCATCAGTCCAACCAGAGATAAATGTTACTTTGTCAGTACTATGTTCACAAATTTTTACCCTATATTCATTGGGGGATTTTGTAAGATTTGAAGAATGTCTCAAATTATACAAACAGTTAGATGATATTCGTTGTAAATTATCTTACAATCTTATGTCGAAAATGGATAATTTATACTTGATGTCAAGACTAAACAATTTAATGGCAAATATTTCCAAATACTTTTCTGTGATGAAACCGATCTTCCAAAACAGTAACCCAAATAATGATGAAAATATGGCAATGATTAATGACGCAAAGGGTTATGAAGGTGTGTTTGGTAGAGATATCGAAACAGGTAATTTACTAGATGACAAGAATGTTTCATTGAAGCAATTGGTGAGCGTTTCTATATTGTACGGTTTAACTAATAATTTTCCCACTTTAAATCCTAATATCAATGAAAATTTTAATAATTCAAGAATTGATCACAATTTCTTGGAAGAAAAAACTAACTTGTTAATAGATTTTAGTAATTTCAAATATGAATCAAAAATAGTGAAAAAATTCAAATGGGAAAAAGTACAAGTTTGTGTTCAACTACGAACCCGTGATAAAAATATTACTGAGCCATATTTCATAAATTTGAATTCAATAAGGCATAATTCTTTGCATAAGGATGGGAATTTTTTTTCTATGGATACAGACTCAACGGTATTATTCAAGGATATACCAATTTTCAAATCCTTCACTGAAAAGTTGTATTTAGTCGTAACACTTGTTGAGACTGTGAAAGTTTCTTTTAGAAATAAAAAATTAGCTAACTCTTCATTTAGAGAACCTTACGTTTGGATGAATGATGAAAAAAATTCCCATAATAACAGAATTACCACAATTAAACGTGGTATTGCCCTTGGTGTTACATGCATATCACCAATTTTTCAACAACTACCAAAAGAAAATCAAGAAGCTGCTGAAATTATATCACACAATTTCAAAGTAAGATTTTACACTGGTACCTTAAGTGACGAAAGAAATCACTCTGGTTGGGGCTCTATTGCGAATGACATTATTGATGATTCCCTAGATTACGTTGTATCAACACCAAAGGCTACTTCGATGGATATCAGGGTAAAAGAATTGAAGTGGGATGATTTTAAAAATATACCTCTGATAAATTCCTTGTCAAATAATTCCACAATAAATTACGGTCAAAGTCACAAAGAAAAACTTTACCTAACCCTAGGTAAAATTTCTTTACCTACACTTCTTAACAAACCTAATAATATTAAAAATGTTACTATTAAGATAATATCAAATAATGAGAATATTCAGATACGAAAAAATTCAAATGAAAAAGGCATTTTCAATTCTTTCCAATTTATATCTTTCAAACCAGGTGAATACATAAATGAAAGTATTTATATTACTGGTGTTGAAAACTTTACCAAAAAATATGAATACTTCGAAATACTTCTATATTTAAATGGGTTCCTAATGGCTTACACAAAATTACCAATCATCAAGGATGGTAAATTTGTCAAATATTGCAAAAGTACCACAATTCAACTAAACTCACATAATTTAACACCAATTGGAGAATTAGAATTGAGTGTTAAATATTTCGGTACGATTTTTGACACACCACATTGCTTAATTGATTTGGAAAGAATTGCTCATAGTAGCCGTGATATTGATATAAAGAATTATGAAATTGATTGTAGAAAAGTAGTGTCTGACTTGAACCAATTACACGATGATTATCTTTTCAATCATTTTGAAAACATTTTACTGAATTTTATAAATATGTTGGATATTATCAATGAAAATGTAGATAATGTGAGTGATGAATTTATTCAGGTTGTAGGACTAGCTTTGATGACATTTATTAATAGAACTTTAGTGTCCGAAGATTCAAATTGTAGAAAGGAATTTGGAAGATTTTATAGGAAATTTTTATATGATAAAGCAAGAGTTTTACCTAATATTTCTTCTATTTTGATAAGAGCTCATGGATATACAGTGAAAAATCGAAAAGATCCATTGGATTTTACACATTTTCCAGATTTTACCTACACGGCTATGTTATGTGCCATTTGTTCACCAAAGGATGACCCAGGAACGAGAGAAATTTTTAAAAATTATATTAATGGCGTGTGTGTATATTTGGCAAAAGAAGATCCGACAACGTTACCAGGGAACATTGCTGTTTTGGTGGATTACAAACAGTGGTTTGAAGTTGTACCAAAAATCATGTCTGAAGACGAAACACTAAAATTTTTAGAGTTGGAATTATCAAGTTTGCACAAAAAGGAAGTTTTCTTGAACCTTTTCGACAAGCCGTTAGATGATATCGAGAAAAAATATATAAATATCAAATTTGAAGCCATGCAACACTTTCTATCACATCCACTATTCCTGAATAATATTATCAAGAGCGAGAAGCTTGTAGATTGGAAATTGGAAATTTTATGTAATTTTATTGTTCGTGCTTTTGAAGCATACAAATTGATAAATTATAATTCTCACTATGGAGTTCAAATTATTAGATTGGCAAATAAAATGTTGATGACTATTTGTGAGAATAGTACTAATAAAGTTATTTTAAGAAATATAATCAGAACAATACCAACATTTTGCCGCAGTTTCATCAAGTTTCGAAATAGTTGTAGAAAAAATGGATTGTTGAAATCTAAGAGAACATTTATTAAATTGTTTTCTGGGGATTTATTTCCTTCAAGTTATCCAATAGATTCAGTTGTTAATAATGAAATTATTTGCGAAGAATTGATAGAGATGTCGACAATATTATGCCAAATGAATAAGATTGCTGTTGATTTATATGGCGAAGACGTATCAATCTTAGATGTAATCGAAGAATGTAAACTGGATAATCAATTCAGTTCTCTAATTTTTGCTCGAGAAATAGTAATGGACGACGTATATGCCTTAACTGAAACTATTGGAATTTTTTTCAAAGGTGAATATTACTCATTAAGAAAGAACCTAAGCGTTTTAGCTCTTTTCGCTAAAAGTTCATTGATGTCATTATACCTTTTCAACAACTATATGATTACTAGATGTGTACCGAAGAATTCATTGAGTGACAAATCTCCGGAATTAGAACTTTGGGTTGAATATTTAAAATCATTACTTGCCATTGCTAATCACAAAATTACGATTTTAGTTAGATTAGCTGTTATACCGAGAAAGGCTGTTTTTGCAAATACTGGAGATTTGAAGAAGAAAGCCGCAGAATTATTGGATAAATCATGGGGGTCTTTGTCATATGGTAGTTATGAACCGGAATTGGAGAGAGAGTTTGGTGTAAAAACACGTTCAGATACTCAATTAAACTTAGTTCTTAATTATCCGTTTCTTTTTAAAGAAATTATTACATTTGCATTTCATAAACATGTAGATGCGACAAGAGTTAGTTGTAAGATAACATGGAACATTTTTATTCATTATGTCTTAACATTTAAAGAAGCTTTGCCCTTTTCAAACGTTGGTATTTCACAATTTTACAACTCATTTAAAGAAGGTGATTTGTACTTGGATGAAGACGATGTTGCCAAGTACATTAAGATCATGATGTATACCATACATATGAAAGCAGATGATCCATCATTTGATATGATCTTGAACGCATTTGAATTAGTTTTCAACTTTTTAGAGTTGATTGTGGAAACATGTAAAATACCTAATGAAAAGGAATTTGACGATGATAGAGTTGCGCGTCACATTGAAATGTTTGGTTATTTATTGAATGCTGACAGGCCGGAACTTTTCCACAAATTAATTAATGATATTTATATCCAAGCGAAAAGAAATAGAGATTATGTGAAGGCAGCATTGAGTTTAGAATTATTAGCCAGTACTTATACATGGAATCCCAATGATGAGTTGTCAGCAATTGCATATCCTGATTTACCTGAACAATCATCATTTGAAAGAAAGGAATATCTATTTAAAGAAGCTGCTAAGAACTTTTCTAAAGGTTTGAAACTAGAGAAGGCACTTTCTGTTTACAAAGACTTAATTACCGCTTACGATGATATTAATTATGATTTAAGTGGTCTTTCGTTTGCATATGGACAAATTGCACAAATCTATACTAAATTACAAAATATTGATAGAATTTTACCAACATATTTTAAAGTATTATTCTTAGGTTTAGGATTTCCTGCTACAATGAGAAATAAATCATTTATTTATGAGGGTTTACCCTTTGAACATATATCAGCAATGCATAATAGATTGTTAAAGATCCATCATGGCTCCACTATCATTAATTCCACGAAACAAGTAGATGAATTATTAGTGCAACCAACACTAGGTAAATATATCAACGTTGTTACGGTCGAACCTCGTTTCCAAGAAATTGCTGGATCTCATGGTAAGGATAATTCTATGTTAGACAATAGGGTCAGACTTTATATTGAAAATAGAGATTTAAAAACGTTTAGTCATTCTATAAGATTACCAGGTTTCACTAATGTGACAGATCTGTGGATTAAAGAATATACGTACACCACGGAAACCACTTTCCCCACTTTGCTTTATAGATCTGCAATTTCTAAAGTGAGTGGTATGAATTTATCACCATTAGAGAACGCTAAGAAATCATTACATATGAAGATACAAGAATTAGCAGGCCTGAAAAATGTTTGTTTAGAGGTGTTAAAGAACCAAGAGAGTACAATAGAAATATTTAATGAATTATCAAGAAATATAAGTGGTACCATATCAGCGCCAGTTAACGGTGGTATATCTCAATATAAGGCATTTTTGCAAAAACCAATCTGTAGTGAAATTGATGATAAAGAATTACATAAATTATCTCAACTATTTTACAAATTAGCTGAATTATTGAGTCACTGTTTGCTATTGCACAATAAATTGTCACCCAATGATCAGAATGTGAAGTTACATCAAGTGTTAGTGGAATTATTTCAAGAGAATTTTGCTGTGGAGATCAGAGAGAAACATATTGATTTAGGCAAACTGTACATCGACAACAATTTCAATATACAAGTTAGGTCCACTGAAGTAAAATCTAACTTGTTTAGTGGTAAAGAAAATGATATTGATTTAGGCTCCCTGGTTAGTATTGATGGCAGCACTTTTGATTCTTTGAGCCCGAAAATGAAGACGAATGAATTCATACCTAAAAGTACGTTTACTACAGATAAAACCATAAGTAGAGTGGAATTTAACATAACATCATTGACTGATAAAAGACATTAATACCACAAACTTCTAGTGATCGCTCACCTATATGGGAATTTAAGTGAACTCTTCGAGAAGTTTCTAATCAATTTTCTAATTTAATGCTGCTCTAACGCACAAAGCGGCAAACAAAACATTATATACAGATAAGTATTATCCATGTAGATATATAGAACAAATACATAACGCTGCAGTGCGGTTAGAACAATTCCATTTACGAGGTTTCTCGTCTCTTCGAAGTGAAAGCTTCCAACACGTGATGGACACCCATTTAATTTTGAAGATTTGAAATCAAATCGATTTTGGCAAACAACGATAAGAAAGCAACACAATGTTAAGAACCGTTTTCACTAGACAGTTGACTCAAATGGGTCGTGTCAGAGCACCATTTATGCTTACTGGGAGTTTGATGAGACAGAACAATGCCAATTTATTACGTTTATATTCCACTTCTAATTTAAATAAGGATGATGTATTAAGAAGAGTCAGAGATGTCGTCAAGACCTTTAACAAATCTGCTGATCCAAGCAAGATTCAATTAGAAACTGCATTCCAAAAGGACTTAAAATTGGATTCCTTGGACACCGTGGAATTATTGGTCGCTGTAGAGGAAGAATTTGATATCGAAATTCCAGATAAAGTTGCTGATGAATTAAAGACAATTGGTGAAACTGTTGATTTCATTGCCTCGAATCCAGAGGCTAATTAAGTACAATTAAACTAAAAAAAAATATGGTGAAGGTGTGTGTCTGTCTGTGTTTTTTTTTATCTTAAAGAATATATAATATATTTTATTTAACTATTAAATAATTGAAATAAATTTTGTAAATATCAAATCTCATGCTATTTTATCTAATCTTCAGTGAAAGTTCAAGATTTTTTTCCTCCATCCATATTAATATTTCTTTACTAAATACTTCAAATTATACAATGGCGACATGTCATTTGTATCTTGAGGCCAAATATCTTCAGGTAAATAATCACCGTTAGCACTCAGAAATTTTTCCCGTTCAATCAAGTCCAACTGATGTAAATTGATCAGTTTTGTTTCACAATCCTTTAATATTTTTTCCATTTGTAATGCCAGTTTTTCTCTTCTGTCCTTCTCTAAAAGTAATTGGACATAACTGTTTTGGAAGTTCGTATAGAATTGTGATAAATCTTTGATTGTCCTTAAATCATGCTGACAATTGAAATTGAACTTATTAATCAATTCATTGATATCTTTGAAAATTTGTAAATATTCATCATATTTCTCCAATTCTTGTGAAATTTGGGTGAGAATTTGTTTGCATTGTAAACTACTAGCATTAAACTGCTTCAACAGTTCATTCATTTCGAAAAGTATTTTATCAATATCATCAATAAGATTGAATAACGAAATTCGTATTGTGGGTAATTCTTGGTCATCTCTTTGTATAACTTCTAATAATTTATCCGGATTGCCGTATTGGTAATCCCAATTGACCAAAATTATACATTTGTCAAAATGTTGTGTCAAAGACTGCAAAATTTCAACCATTTCATCTTCTAACTCATCTAATTTGGAAGGCAATTCTTCTAAATTTTGTATTATATGATTGTTCAATTGTGAGATTGATTCTTTAAATTGCTTAAATTTTAATTGAACCAAATCTTGTTCTACCCTTTGACACATTTCATTATATTGCAATGAAATGTTTTTCAAATGACTTTCAATTAGAGGTATTTCATCCATTCTATCATTAAGCAAATTGATATCATCTAATGTGATGTAATCACTTAAATTATAATCTTCCATGACTAGTTTATTCGGTATATTTTTCATTGTTTCAATCTGCTTATCAATCTGCAGTTGCCAATAAACCATATTCTTCTTTAATGCATTTATGTCACTCCTTTGTAATTTTAAAGTACCGCCAACCCCTCGCGGCAATATTTGCTTCAACAAAAACTGACATTGAGCATCAATGGAATTAAGGATAAAATTCCAGTTAGATTGTGATTTCTTGACATCCTGGAACCGTAATCGTGTCAGATGTAGCTGTCTATAGGCATCTTCACATAGTCCCCTTGCCTCACTGAGTGACTTCTTAGCGTTTTCTTGATATTCTTCGCACTGTTTCATCGAAAATTGTTCTCAATTTAGTCAGCCTTAAACATCTTTTATGAATTTTAGATAAATTACTTAAATAACAAATTTGAATTATTCAATCTCTATGACCAAATTTTTATGAGTGATGGACGATTCGTTGGAGAAACAGTATGGTATTGGTGCTAAACTACTACAAAAGATGGGATATACCCCAGGTAATGGACTGGGTAAAGATGGAAAAGGTATTGATCAACCTATTCAAGTAAATTTACATCAGTCTTCCGGTCATATGGGTCTTGGTATGTTAAACCAATTGAATAAAGATAAATACAGTCAAACTGGGTTTGAAAGCGAAGATTTAGACACGGTGGTTATATCCAGTGATGATGAAGAATCCCTTCGTATGAATAAATCGTCAACAAGAATGGTCAATTTCCGAAAATCTGCAAATAAGGTCGATAAATTCAATTCTACTGCAGCTATAACAAAGGTAAATACTAAAAGCATACAATTACAAAAAATTAACAAAAAAATAAACACATTAAAAATAAAAATTGATGATTTGAAAAGGGAAGACTTTAATATACAAAGAGAGTTAAAAGTTTTAAATAAAGTAAAACATTTGAAAAAATTTGAATTATCGAATAATAAGACATCAAAGACGGAAACAAATGAAACTATTGAGTCAATTTTTGAATTAGATAATTTAGATGTTGTTGACAAGTGTTTAGCTCTTTTGCTGCAAAACAGGTATGGTAACGAAAAAATTAATTTAGATCAATTTGACAATTATATCAATATCATAGAGCTTATAATGAACAAACTTATCAATCGCTTCTCACAGCATATAGAGCAGTTTAATTTGATTAAAACCACTATAATATACCAATTAACTAAATTTTGGAATGTAATGATCAGTTCTTCAGATTTAACCGTTGAAAACAATTATAACCCTATATTCAATAATATGAAAAGATGTAATTTGATTATAATTGAAATTAATGAACTAGAAAAAATTTTAACTAATCTTTTAACACCTATATTTTTTGTTAATTTAGAAAATTGGGATCTTTTCTCAGATTACCAACCAACTTGGTTTCATTCATTCGCAGACATCTCAATACCTGAACTTTTATCTAAGATCAGGGAAATAAGCACTCAAAAATTTATTCAATATTGCCAGGACTGGTATCACCGTGACCCACAAATCGAATGTATCGATTTGTTAAAGGACATATTAGGTGATCAAAACTTTAATCAATTGCTGAGAGAGTACTTATTGGACAAAATTCTTAATCAAGTTTGGTTTAAATATTTTGATTTGATATATGACTTGACAAATGATAATTGGGGAAAAGATGACTCTGTTTACGCGCTCAGGAAGATACGTGAATGCAAAAAAAGTTTTGTACCCAAAGATTATAAAACTGTGTTAGAAGTATCATTTAATGAAATCTTCAAAATTATTTATGATTGGAAAAATTTTAGTTCTCATGATGCATGCAGTAATTGGTTTAATTGGTTTGTTAATGAAGTTTATGAAGATAATTTACCTAAAGAGAATTGGGAAATATCATTAATTGAGAAAGCGCAGAATTTGTTGAATTCAACCGAAGAAGCTCTCCAACCGATTCATGATGAAACTTTGAATTTGAAAGATCTGTTATCTCGTAATAATGAATACGATCAAGATCTAATTATGGTTCCTGACGTTAAAAAAGAATATAACTACGAAAATATATCGATGAGGCTAGTCAATAACACGTTTAAGGATGTTGTTGAAGAGTATTGTCAACTTAAAGGTTATAATTTAACTAAAAAAGACAACAAATATACAAAATTAAAATATGGCCCTCAAGGAATGATTTTAGTACCTGTTTTCCAAATTAGTAATGGTAAGAAATCTAAAAATGTTGCCATAAAGGATGATATTCTTTGGGTTGAAGATAATAGGAAGAATGAATACATCCCACAATATTTAACTAATGTCATTTTGTAAAAGTTATATAAAGTTGTATACGCATTCATCAAACCAATTATACTACTTTGTATTTTGTAATTTATACAATACTATGATTTTTACTATTATGATTATTAAAATTTACAAGAGTTTGTATATATAAATAATTGTTATTTATACATTAAAATTCAATTAATGTTGAATGATTTTTTCAATGACAAAGCTCCATTAATTACCTTCAACGTCTTCCTTCTTTATTTCTTCAAAGGATTCATTAGAAAGTTCAATTTCGTTTGATGTATTACCCATTTCATCTTTATCATTGTTAATAGATTCAACTTCAAGCGGTGTTTCCTCCAAAGGCGTCTTATTTACAGTGTTTTCATCTACTGAAGGATCCTCTATAGATTCGGTATATTCAGCAGTTTCTTTGATTTTTTCAGCTAATTCTTTATCTAATTCTTCATTAGCCTCATCTTCACTTTTTAATTGTTCGGCATAGTAATCTGGGTATTTTCTAAAGCAATTTTGCATATTTTGAAATTTTTCAACGCAATCAATACCTTTAGGTTCAGCTTCTGAGTAAATAAAACAAGCAAACGCTTCTTTGAATTCTTCACCACATGGACCATCCGCCATACCGCCTAGACAAGGGCAGTCCCAATTAATTTCTCCAGTTTCTGGATCATATGCGCCTTCTTGTTTATCTGATAAAGAATTATCTTCATTCCCAGTTTCAGCTAATAAACCTTCATTTTCCATGCCGGATGATGGTTCTTCGTTCTTGTTTTCATTTATAGATTCACCATCAATCTTTTCTGGGTTTTCAATATTAGAGTCAGTATCATCTTCTTTTTTGTTATTATTTTCTTTTTCTGTTTCAATAGCTTCCTCCAATATGGTTCCTTCTTCCATTTTAGTATCAGCTGCAGGAAGACTTGCCGAAATGTCTCTTTCAGAATCATCGACACCCTCAACTTCTTTTTCGGCTTTGTTTTTCTTCTTAATGTTAATTTTATATGGTGAAATCATATAAATTGCAGATAACATTACAACTGCAGTAAGCCATTTACTTTTTCTCTTAGCTTCTTCATAATTGCTGTATTTTTCTCTCAAAAACTCCCCATTGTTGATAGTATTATTACTATTGCTATTATTTTTATTTTTATTATTTTTATTACTAGTCATTTCTAGAATATTCGACCTATTTTCAAGTTTATTTATAAAAGAATAATTCAAATTGGTAGCTGAAGTAATCGATATACACCTTACTCTACTCGCATGCGTCAACCGAGGTCTACACCTGCTGATAACATTACGTAACATCATTACTCCCAACTTTTATTTTTTCGATTAAATTTAAATTTTGAATTCTTATTTTTATAAAATTTTACATAGAAAATTTTGTGTTGTGGGCGACACTAGCGGATCTGGATGTTACTATGCAATAACATTACGCTGGAATTGCATGTCATGTATACGTATTGACTAAAAAAAACAAGAATTGGTTTCCGTCAATTTTAACCACAATTAAAACTTTAGTTATTCTTTGGTCGAATTTCAGTAACTCTCGAGAAAAAAAGTTGTGCATGTTGCTTAAAAATGTTTAAATTATTAATTATGTGATTTTTGCCTACCATTTTGATTGCATTTCAATATATTCGTTGTATCAACGATTAAAAAAGAAACGACCCCAGTGAGGATTGAACTCACGATCTTGCGATTAACAGTCGCACGCCTTAACCAACTTGGCCATGGAGTCTTTGTTGGAAATGGTACTTGGAGACCCATATCTACCTAACGTTTTAATAAAATTAAGCGTTGTCCTCCTTTCAGTTTCAGAAACTGGAAATACAAAATTGGCCAAAATAGAAATTCTACAACAATTTACAGAAAGTAGTGTACTTTAAAGGTGGGATGATCATTACAGTCCATGAATAGAACTGTAAGTCCTCTCTCTATATGAAATAAACTATATAAAGTATACAAGAAAAGTATAAAATAAATGATGGTGTGAAAATTTCATCTCTATTTATAGTTTCACAATACCTTATTACATGACTAACCATGTAAATCAATTATCTGACAATTTGATTGTTTAACTTCTTGACGAATTCTCAAAGCTTTGGTACCAAAAAATTTGTCTCTAAATTTCTTGTCATCGTCACCATGAGCAATGGAAATAGCATGTCTTGAATCGGTTTTGATATCTAGTTCAACGTCTTTTTTTACCAAATAAGCAATTAATAATTTCATATTATACATTCTAGGTATAACCTTGGCAATGGATTGAATTTCAGCTTCTGTGGAAATAAGTAGCTTTGGTTGATTTACCAGCAATTACTTTGTTGTTTAATGTAATAAAGTAACCAATTTGTGATTTATATTCTTCTTGATTAGCAAATGAAGCATCTGTGATAGTGGATAGTTTTGGGTCGTTGGAAGTAGATTTTTTCCATGTTATTGCTCTGTCTTTGGTGTTCCATAAGTGTTAAACAGCATAAATGGCAAGTTCTTTGATTTCTTTGCTTGGATAAAGGGTATGCATAGATAATACATTGACATAATAAAGCATATCAAAACGATACTTATTAGCAACATATAATAATAA
>PPOC02000489.1:509-24395 GCA_003709265.2 Grigorovia yakushimaensis | reverse complement strand
TTTTTGAAAAAAAAAAAAAAAAAAGAGTAGTTTCGGACATATTTTATTTAAAGATATATATTATATTATTTATTATATTATATATTATATATTATATATTATGTATGTCTTTATATGTGCATATGCGTATGTGAATGTACTCAGGCACTGTTCTCCTTAATATTGACATAACCAGAAGAATAACTTACACTACTTTGCTGTAAATTATTTATTAACCCACTTTGCTTATAATTAATCCAATGCCAGTTAATACTATACTGGAACTTTTCATCATTTAATTTTATTTGTGATAATTTTTCTAACAATAAAACGATAACACTTAATGGTATCCTACCACAAATCGTATTACCACTAATCTCTAAATATTGTACCCATTTTTCCCAATCATTCATAGAAAGTATTTCCCACCCCATTTGATCAATTATCCTTATACTTTCGTTGATTGATATTTGTAAATGCTCCATTTTACTTCTTGATGTAAGCAAATTAATTTCGGTTTCATCTTCTAAACAGTTAATCAACTCTTCCTTATCTGTCACATACCCCATATATTCAAATCTTTTTCCCCAATGAGCAAAATCTGTACTTATTACGACAGAATACTTGTCCTCTTTCAAAAACTTGATTAATATCTCTACAAACTTGTTCAAATGTGTTTCATCAGCATGCGAAATTAAAACCGGTACGACTTTAACATTAGTCAAACCTCTCTCATGTATTAAATTTGAAATACAGCTAAATTGCATCTCCAACGAATGCTCATCTTCATCTACATCTTCATTCATTAACTTAAACAATTCCTCGCCATCCTCAGCATCGTCATCATTGATCGATAACAGTTTATGAACCAGTCTCTTATTCACAGTAAGATTACCCAATGGCGTGCTCAGTTTATCAAACCCACTGAGATAGAACTTGTTCTTGAAATATATATGGTGTGAGGGTCCCAGGATGAACACGGTAGAACCACTACTCAAACATAGATTGTTATACGACTGAACCATCGTGGACAAACAGTACTTGTAGCCTGCATGCGGTGATATTATAATCTTACCGGTGCCCTGTCTTGTGGTGGCAGCGATCTGATTGAACTGTTGTTTCAAGGTGGTGGGGTTTGTAGGGTACCACGAACCTGCGTGTGTTGCTGCTCTTAGTTTCATTGCTATGCGGTTGTGTCGAACAGGAAATTGGGGTAGAAATACATGAAAATGTGTACAAGAATACGAATACAGAGGATTACATATATATATATGTAAGGCGATACAGTGCAATGAAGCAATCCCAGGGGTTCACATGATAATTTAAAAATGGAAGAATGTGATTATCATGAAGCCATAAAAAAGGTAGCCATGACACTTATGGAGGGTAGCAGCATACAACAGCAACGCCTGTGCAGTGCAGGGCAGTGTCGGGTAGTGCGTTACCCTTAATATCAACGAGTACAGTGTCGGTGATGTACTGCTCTTGTATGTGTAATATATAACGGCGGAGTCTTGCTTGCAGTGGAGTGTTGGAGGAGTTCGATAAGACGGAAAACAAAGAGGCAATTGGATTGAGAGCGGCACGTGAGACAGTGAGTTATCTAGCGCTATCTTCGTTGGACCCTTCTGGGGCAGAGGGAGAGCTAAGTGTACAGAGTGCATGTCCATTAGTTTACAAACTAATCCACGTTTTACAAAAATTCCGTTGTCACAGGCTAAGCTGCGTCTTGCCTAACATGTAATAGTAATTGTCTTTATATAAAAAGCAGAGTTTTAAGATTGAAATAAAGTCATTATGAATGGTCTATATTATTGGATGACATGTTGGTATTCTTCATTTGTCATTGTGCAAATGTGTTCCTTCTTAGCACAAACCACTATAAATGTAAGTTTAGTAATACATGAATGCTTAGTATTAAGGACAAATTTTAAGGTTGACGACAAAGAATAGTTACAAAATTAAGCTAACAATTGCAGGTCGAAATGGAAGTTGCAAACTGCATTCAGTTCAATATTTTGACAACTTGAGACTCCTTTAGCTGTAGTTGTATCTTACCCAGTTAAAAATTCTCAAATACATTCATGAGATAAGCAAAATCGCCATTACCAATTCTAGTTCAATCGTTCACTGAGTATTAAGATTCTTTGCTCTCACTATTGCATCTCTGCTCTGCTTGATTCAAAATTTTGCCAAGTGCATTTATGTAAGATTCATAACCGTTAGTGTGGCTATCGTTAAATTTTTTTTTACTCTAAAAGATACAAGTACTGAAGAAATGCTGAGTTTCCCACATACACTGCAGGATACTAAACAGTATGCTACGGCCTTTCAAATAGCTTTTCAATAACAGACTGTTCCCAACCTCCCAGCTTCTCTCTGCTTTAAAACCACCAATTCGTTTTTTGCTGCTCTTTCAGATTTGCAATTCGCAATTCGCATTTTCACTTCCCAAAATGGCTGTCTCGAAACTCACTGACGAAAACGGAAATTTGCTTCGCCATTTGCTAAAAATAACTTATTTGGGTAATTCAAATGGTTAAGCCCTGATTCAACTGCCTTCTAAAATTATATTTCTCTGCCATCTTATTTCAATATTTCGCTCTGCTGCACAGCATATATATACATACATACTTACAAAATATGTCCTATTCACATTATGGAAAGAAATTTACAACTTAACTAGATTATTGCTACAATAAATTCAATTTTATACTGCAAAATGATAAATTTTAATAAGCTGAATATAATATCATTACTATCCACTTTAGCACTTGCTACTGACACATCATGTAATCCGCTGACCTCTACTGGCTGTTCAGCAGATAAAGCATTGGCAAGTTCATTTGCTGAAGACTTCCATACAAATTCAACGTACTTCACTGATTTAAATCATCCAGGTTCCATTTCGTATGATTCTACAAATGGGTTAGCTATGACATTAACCAATCAAGGTGATAATCCAACATTAATGTCAAATTTCTATATAATGTATGGTAAAGTTGAAGTCACCATTAAATGTGCCCCGGGGACAGGTATTGTGTCCTCATTCTATTTACAGAGTGATGACTTGGATGAAATTGATTTAGAATGGATTGGTAGTGATGATACACAATTTCAATCAAATTTTTTCTCCAAGGGTGATACCACTACTTATGATCGTGGTCAATTCCACGGTGTTCAAACGCCAGCTGCTGAGTTCCATACATATACCATCGATTGGGCCATGGACAAAACAACCTGGTCATTAGATGGTTCAGTTGTAAGAACTTTAACTAATGATTCTGTTGAAGGTTATCCACAATCACCAATGTATATTAAATTAGGTAATTGGGCTGGTGGTGATCCAACAAATGAACCTGGTACTATTGAATGGGCGGGTGGCTTAACTGATTATACACAGGGACCATTTACCATGTATATTACTGATGTGAAAGTTGCTGATTATTCCACTGGTGAAAGTTATAGTTATGGTGATCAATCTGGTTCTTGGGAATCAATCGTTGCTAAAAATGGTGAAATTTATGGTAGATATGATGAAGCACAAAGTGATTTTGGTAGCTTAAAGAGTGGTTCTACGTTCTCTGCTGCAGCTGATGCCTCTTCTTCATCCGTTTCTACTGAAACTTTTGCCTCTACGTCTGCTCCAGTTTCCTCATCTTCTAGTATCATTAGCTCTTCATCATCCTTAGAAGCAGAAAACAAAAAAATTTCCTCATCATTCACTTCAAGTGGTACTTCTTCTACAATCGAAACCCATTCATCTCAAGCTCATCACAGATCAACTAAAGCTAAATCAACTGAAGAGCACACTTCTTTTGTTGAATCTACTAGTGTAGCTGTAGAATCGAGTGTAAGCGCTGAAACTACCCCTGCCTCCACTTCAGAAGAAACTACTTCCAGTTCTCCAAATTCAGTTTCTGTAGAATCAACTTCTTTAGAAGCAACCTCTACAAAAATTACTGCCTCCAAGAGAGTTACTTCCACTATTGAAACTTCAACTAAGGGAAAGGGTACCACCAAACAAGCCAAAAAGGTAGAATCATCAAGTGTTACCGAGAACTCTTCTAGTGGTACCACTGCAACTATCAATTCCAAGGATATGGGTAACAAATTTTGCCATGGATCAAAGTTTATTTTTAGTAGTTTATTATTACTAGTAAACATCATAATATGATAAATTTAAGATAACATATCAAAACCAAGCATCAAATATTATTCATTCTCTACATATAATTCAATATAATTCCATATAATTGTATTTGTAAAATTCTATTCAACTTTTTGGAACGCTCAGTTCTGCTTTAATATGTATATTTCTCATTCTGAAAAATAATTTTGAAAAAAAAACTCATCGATAAAAATATTGAACTGTTTCAGATCAGATCACCACACTAAACTGTACCATTACTACACTATACTGTAATATATTTTAAATTACACATTATACATTCAGAAAAAAATTTGATAGCATAAATTTACGAACAAGCATAACGGTTTTTAATTAAGATGAAAATTGTCAATACTAGAGATGCATTTATTAGTGATTATGAAGCTATAAAATTTTTAAGTACATTACAAAGGAAAAACAAATGGGATGCGCAAAGCTTGAAGCAGAACAAGAGAACATATTATAATTTGCCTTTGCAAAATATGATCAGTGATACACTGGCATATTTGGAAGTTGATAAGAATTATATACCAAATGACGAAGAAAATGCAGAGGAGGAGAATGGTGATGAAAAGAAGACTACCAAGGGTAAAAGTCCATTGTTGAGATTCAATGATGAAAAGTTCACCGAGTTGATCAATGATTTGAAGAAATTTGGATTATATCAAATTGAAATGTTACAGATTGCCAACCAATTACCGACTAATATGGTTCATTTGTTTTCTCTTGTAGAAGAGTGTGATACCAGATACAGCGAAGAGCAAATTGAAGATATGATTGAGATTATTGGCAAATATATATGATAAGATATGTGTATATAATATAATACAAAAATATGCACTATGGCATATATAGCAAGAAAACATGAGTCTTGGAGTGCCACATCAAGCTGCTTCCTACACAGCAGTCCAAGAAGTTATCTCCAACACACACCTATAGCTCACAACGCACGCCAACACTGTCAGTAGTCAGTGCAATCAAAAACAGTCAACTGCCACCCACGTGCCACTCTGAGTATAAAAGCGGAATTTTTCCGTACTTTGTTTCTTATCAAGGGAAGGAAAAGCTATCAGCAAAATTTTCACCACAACCTGTCACACTGTGCTACTTATACAAGCACACAACTACATTGCTCTATTTATTACACTATACAGTCTGTAATGAAGTTTGGTGAACAGTTAAGTAAGTCGCTTATTAGACAATACAGCTACTATTACATCGCCTATGATGATTTGAAAAACGATCTCGAAGATAATTTGGACAAGAACAAAGGTGTCTGGTCGCAAGATTTAGAGACACAGTTCTTAGAAACGTTAGAGGTTGAATTGGACAAAGTTTACTCCTTTTGCAAAGTGAAACACAGTGAAATTTTACGTCGTGTGAAAGATTGCCAACAGGAAATCCAAAATACTGTCATTAGATTAAACTCAAATAATCCACCAACTGAAATAGATTTTGAAGTGTTAGAGGAAGAATTGAGTGACATTATTGCGGACGTCTATGATTTAGCTAAATTTTCAAGATTGAATTATACCGGGTTCCAAAAAATCATTAAGAAACATGATAAGAAGACGAAGTTTATTTTGAAACCTGTTTTCCAAGTTAGATTAGATGCAAAACCATTTTTCAAAGAAAATTATGATGAATTAGTAGTGAAAATTTCGCAATTATATGATATTGTAAGAACAAGTGGTAATCCGGTGAAAGGTGATTCATCAGCTGGTGGCAAACAACAAAATTTCATTAGACAAACTACTAAATATTGGGTTCATCAAGATAATATCACTGAAGTAAAATTAATCATTTTGAAACATTTACCTGTATTAGTGTTTAATACAAATAAAGAATTCGAAAAACAAGATTCTGCCATTACTTCCATTTATTATGACAATGAAGACCTAGATTTATATTATGGTCGTTTAAGAAAGGATGAAGGTGCAGAAGCACATAGATTAAGATGGTATGGTGGTATGAGTACTGATACTATCTTTGTAGAAAGAAAGACTCATAGAGAAGATTGGACAGGTGAAAAATCAGTCAAGGCAAGATTTGCCCTAAAAGAAAGATATGTTAATGATTTCATGAAAGGTAAATATACTGTTAGACAAGCATTCCAAAAGATGAGAAAGGAAGGTAAAAAAAGTTTAAAAGAGATAGAAAACTTAGAAGCCTTGGCACAAGAAGTTCAATATGTGGTACTTAAGAAACAATTAAGACCAGTTGTTAGATCGTTTTATAATAGAACTGCTTTCCAACTTCCTGGTGATGCTCGTGTTCGTATCTCTTTAGATACGGAATTATCTATGGTACGTGAAGATAATTTTGATGGTATTGATAGAACTCATAGCAATTGGAGAAGAACTGATATTGGTATTGATTGGCCATTTAAACAATTAAAGGAAAAGGATATCTGTAGATTTCCATATGCTGTCTTAGAAGTTAAATTACAAACACAATTGGGTCAAGAACCACCTGAATGGGTTCGTGAATTAGTGGGTTCTCATTTAGTGGAACCGGTACCTAAATTTTCCAAATTTATTCATGGTGTGGCTACTTTATTAAATGATAAAGTAGAATCAATTCCATTTTGGTTACCACAAATGGATGTTGATATCAGGAAACCAGCAATTCAAACACAAATTGATATTACCAGACCAGTAAGAGATTTAGATGAAGATGAAGATGATGAAGATGATGATAATGATGATGATATCGAGGATGAAGAAGATGCAGCTTTGGTTGCAGCAATGTCTAATGCCCCTGGTAATAATTTTGATATTGAAGAAGGTGGATATGGTGCTATCTTAAGACAAAGACAAACTCAAAATAATAACACAGCTTTTGGTAATATTCATGGTAATATGAGAAGTGCTAATGCTGATTATTATGAAAGTAGAGTCCAAACGGCAGGTAACCCATTGGCTAAAAAATATTTCCAGATGTTAGAATTTTTTGATCACTATTTCAACGGAGATCAAATTTCTAAAGTTCCTCAAGGTACAGTTTTTGATACAGAAGTGAAAGCACCAGAGGGTAAGACTATTTGTGTTCCAGTTCGTGTTGAACCCAAAGTTTATTTTGCAACCGAAAGAACTTTCTTAAAATGGTTATCTATAGCTATATTTTTAGGTGGTATCTCTACATCTTTACTAACTTATGGTACACCAACTACAATGATTGCATCCACTGGGTTCTTAATCACTTCACTACTAGTCATTATTCATACTGTAAGAATTTATGCTATTAGAGTGGTTAATATCAGACAAAAGAAAGCTATTGATTACCAAGATAAATGGGGACCAACAATGATTTCTGTCGCATTATTATTATCTACAGTTTTTTCATTTGTTTGTAATTTATAGTAAAAACTTTTATCAGATTTCTTGTATCCCTGTAACGTATATAGAATGTACTAAATATTAGCGTGTATCGTATTTAATGTATAGAATTAAGTAGCATTGATTAATCTTAATGTTTCTTATTAATTAGACCTCATCGATTTTCAATATTCATATTTACTTTTTTTTGTCTGCAGAAAAAAAAAACTTGCCTCAAGATTAGATTCAAATCAATGAGTGGTATTTAAGTGGTATTTGACGTGATGACAGATAAATTTACGCGTAATCAAAAGCATTCTTTAAAGCAAAAAAGTATTGCATCTTTTTTTTCTCAAGTTAAGTCAAAACAAACTCCAAAACTCGCTACTAAGAGCCAAAGTTTTGCTGGATCAACAGAGATCAAAACTATATCTATTGACCAAGATGAAGCTAGACAAAAATCTAAAACCACTTTTAAAAGTTCAAGAAAACTTACAAGCTCCAAATCATTTACCAGTACAATTCATAACAACGCCAAACTCGATAGCAACGTGGATATCGGGAATACTATTGGGACCGCAAAGACAGTTTTGATTCAACAACCAACTTTACAGAGGGCGTTGTCATCATCACTTTTTAGCAGCCAAGGTTCTTTTGCTGAATATAACCCAAGTCAAGAATTAGAAAGATTAAAGAATAATAAATCATTGAATAATTTCAAAAGACCCGTGTTAAACTCTAAAAATAATGGTAAATTACCCTTTGGCCTAACTAGGAGTGGATCATCATTTTCTTCTACACCATCATCATCTCCAATAAAAAAAAGTGTTGAATTGGATGATATTGTTCCTCATGAAGTTACCAAATTGAATGCTGGTGGCAGAAGGCAACTTTCATTTACAACAAGTGCACACATAGATTCATTATCACAAATAGAGACTTCAACTCAACTGGAAACTGTACCCAGCTTGAAGAGAACCAATTCTTCGGGCTTTAATTTTTCTAATTTAAAGAGATTGAAACCTACTATTAGTGGTAACACAATCAAGCAAACTAGTAAGTCAAAATCAAACACCATTAAAAATGAGCCAATCGTTTTAACAAAGGAACAAGAACATGTTATTGATTTGATTGTCAACAAGAAGCAAAACGTTTTTTATACTGGTTCCGCTGGTACTGGTAAATCTGTTATATTATCCAACATCTTGGAACAATTGAAAAGATTATATGGTTCTGAGTCTGTCGCAATCACTGCATCCACGGGTCTTGCTGCGGCGACTATCGGTGGTATAACATTACATAAGTGGTCAAATATTGGTATTGGTAACAAATCCGTAGGTTTATTGGTGAAAGCTATCGAGAAAAGAGCTGATGCTAAGATGTCATGGAAAAAAACAAGAGTATTAATTATTGATGAAATTTCTATGATTGATGGTACCTTTTTAACTAAATTAGAATACGTTGCTCGTACTATTAGAAGAAATGATAGACCATTTGGTGGCATTCAATTAGTTTTTACTGGTGATTTTTTCCAATTACCACCTGTTTCTAAAAGAGATAACAATAATGTTGTTACACCGCCTATGTTTTGTTTTGAGACAGAAGCATGGAAAAGATGCATTCAGAAAACTATTTTGTTGACAAAGGTGTTTAGACAGAAGGATAATACATTAGTTGACATATTAAACTGTATCAGATATGGTAAGATTGACAAGCATATGGTCCCTGTTATCAAAAAATTAGAAAGAGAAGTTATATACGAAGATGGCATACAGCCGACAGAGATTTATGCCACAAGACGTGAAGTAGATAATTCAAATAGTAGACAATTAAATAATCTATCTGGTATGGCGCGTAAATTCGAGGCCGAAGATGTTGCACCTCCACATTTAAGATCATTATTGGATAGTTCATTTATGGCAGAAAAAGTTTTAACACTAAAGGAAGAGGCACAAGTTATGAACCTGAAGAATAAGTCTGAACTAGAATTAGTTAATGGTACTTTGGGTAAGATTCTTTTTTTCACCACAACTAGATTAATGCGTAAATTGATTGAATTGCATAGACAAATTGATTATGATGCTATCATGGATATGCGAATGGCTTGTAATTATATTGGTAAATCTGACATGGCACATGTAGAGTTATTTCAAAGACAATTAGAAAATATACCATTGTCACGTCATGCCAAATTAATGGAATTGGTAAATTCAGCAAGACGTGAATCACCCAGTGAAGAATTATTACCATATGTACGTTGGTCTGTTGGTAAGAAACGTACCTATGATGAGTTAGTACAACGTGAAGAGTTTGTAGTGGATGTGCCAGGTGAAAAAGTTGGGATTCAAAGAAGACAATTACCTATAATGTTATGTTGGGCCTTATCTATCCATAAGGCACAAGGACAAACCATTTCACGTTTAAGCGTAGATTTGAGGAACATTTTTGAAGCAGGTCAAGTGTATGTGGCATTGTCAAGAGCCACTTCCTTGGAACAACTGCAAGTGAAAAATTTCGACGCACGTAGAATTCGAACCAACGCCAAAGTGGTAGATTTTTACAAAAATTTACAAAAAATTCATGATCTATAAATAGACAATTATTTGAACAATTCGATTGTTGCTTAGCAATACTCTAATTAGCACAGAACAAGTCACAATAGTTCAACCTTTCGAGTATACCGGCTGCTAGAAAAGGACAAAAGAGTAACGTTAAAGTAAGCAAGATAAATTAACATGACTGAAAATGTAGAAAGACACACTTTTAAAGTGTTTAATCAAGATTTCACAGTGGACAAAAGATTTCAATTAATTAAAGAGATAGGTCATGGTGCATATGGTATTGTTTGTTCTGCACGTTTTAGTGAAGCGGTAGAAGACACTACAGTGGCCATTAAAAAAGTTACGAATGTTTTCAATAAGACATTACTTTGTAAAAGATCATTACGTGAATTAAAATTGTTGAGACATTTTAGAGGACATAAAAATATTACCTGTTTGTATGATACAGATATTGTTTTCTATCCAGATGGTACTTTCAATGGGTTATATCTTTATGAAGAACTAATGGAATGTGATATGCATCAAATTATCAGATCAAATCAAGCATTAACTGATGCGCATTATCAAAGTTTTACATATCAAATATTATGTGGGTTAAAATATATTCATTCAGCTGATGTTTTGCATCGTGACTTAAAACCAGGTAATTTATTAGTTAATGCGGATTGTCAATTAAAGATTTGTGATTTTGGTTTAGCTCGTGGTTATTCAGAAAATCCAGTTGAAAACAATCAATTTCTAACTGAATATGTCGCTACACGTTGGTATCGTGCACCAGAAATTATGTTAAGTTATCAAGGTTATACAAAGGCAATTGATGTTTGGTCTACTGGTTGTATATTAGCCGAACTTCTTGGTGGTAAACCAATTTTTAAAGGTAAAGATTATGTCAATCAATTAAATAGAATTTTACAAGTGTTAGGTACACCACCAGATGAAACCCTAAGAAGAATTGGTTCCAAAAATGTACAAGATTATATTCACCAATTAGGTTTTATTCCAAAGATACCATTTGCAAATGTTTACCCCAATGCAAATCCACAAGCATTAGATTTATTAGAGAAGATGTTAGCATTTGACCCACTTGAGAGAATAACCGTAGATCAAGCGTTAGAACATCCATATTTATCAATATGGCACGACCCAGCTGATGAACCAATTTGTTCAGACAAATTTGAATTTTCGTTTGAAGTAATTAGTGATATGAATGAATTAAGAGATATGGTTATCAACGAAGTCAATGATTTTAGAAGATTTGTAAGACAACCATTGATGGAAGAAGAGAATGTTAATAATACCGAAAATATAGTAGACAGTAATGAGATGAACGATATGAATAGTATGAACAATATAAATAATATGAATGCAGGTATTATGGAGACACCAACAATTGGGAATACACCAGCTGGTGTTCATAATAATTATTCACCAAATGAGAGATTAATGACACCATCACAAGATTTTGAAATTAATGCACAAAATTTACCCCAGAGGCAAGATACGGATTACCCACCTAAGCCTCGTGAAAACCTTTTACAATCACCAATTAATATAACTGAAAATGCACAATTGGACAACGATCTACAATCGTTAGAAAGAGAGCTGGAGTTTGGTCTTGATAGAAAATATTTATAGTCTTTCTGTCTTTTTGCATGTTTGGTGAGTCACTTAACCGAATTTATATATCTTAACTTATATAAACATTTCAAAACATTTACTCAGTTTATCAAATATTCTCTTTCACTCTTCAAGAAGAGGACAACATATTGAAGATAGTCGCAGTCTTCTTGACCATTACTGCACATCTTGTTACGTGAAAGTACGGATTCTATGATTCGATATATATATTAATATGTAAGATAATTAGATTATATGTGACAAGTTTTGTTTTCAATCACCCTTATTTGGGTTACACGAATATTTTATTTGTTGTTTTGCAATATTTCAATAACAAATTAGTCACAAATTCCAACACATATCAATAATTACACCATTATTCCCCATTTCAGCATGCACCCCGCAGCAATGTCTTTACCTTTTAAACAAGTTGATGTATTTACTTCTAAGCCATTCAAAGGTAACCCAGTGGCAGTTATCAATTGCTTGAACGTTGATGACAAAAATCAATTAACTGATAAACAATTACAAGATATTGCCACCTGGACTAATTTATCAGAGACTACGTTCCTTTTCAAACCAAAAGATCCTCAAAATGACTACTATTTGAGAATCTTTACCCCAAAGAACGAATTACCCTTTGCTGGACACCCTACTGTTGGTTCATCCAAGGCCTTTATGGAATTCACGAACAAAGACCAAACTGACTGTATCATTAGACAAGAGTGTGGTGTTGGTATAGTTCAATTAACCGTCAAAGATGGTAAGAGCTCGTTCAAAGCTGAGCAAACCACTATGAAAAGTATTGATCAAGATACTATTGAACAATACGCAGAATCACTTGGCGTGAAACCAATTGCTACACCCAAGTTATTAGATGTTGGCCCTAAATGGGTCGTTTTTCTTGTCGGGACAGCACAAGAGTGTTACGATGCTAACCCAAATATGGCCAAGATGGCAGAAATCTCCAAACAAAACGATCATACTGGTATTATTCTTGGAGGGTTGAAAAATGGCAACGAATACGAGATGAGAGCATTTGCACCAGTAATTAATGTACCAGAAGATCCAGTTTGTGGTAGTGGTGCGCTTTCATTCATCAGATACTTGCAAGATCACAATGGCTACACAGAGACTACAAACATATCTATTTCACAAGGTGGCCGTGTTAATAGAGATGGTTTGTTAAGTTGCCAAATTGCTCATCAAGAGAACGGTGAAAAAACATACCATGTGGGTGGTAATGCACTTACTGTTGTCGAAGGTACCATTAGAACAGAGTAGACGCCCTACACAACGTTCAGAGTATATAAAAGTGTGTATTTGAAGAATTCAAATTTTAATTTGAAAACCTGCAAATTTCAATTATTGCAATTTCGATAAGCAAATTACTTGGATTATCTGTGCAAGAAGCAGCAATGTCGCACTCCACTGATAATCTCATTGACACAGAGAACAGAAACCCACACAACGTGCTTCTAGGTGAGCCATTGGCTGACAGGAAATGGGACAAACAATACAAAGTGGGTATCATCCTTATTTTAGTTATTTGGGGTGGTATTGTGTTTTGCAACTTGATATTGGGGCTGAATTGTCCCAAGAACCGTTACAGACCTACAATTGGTGATAAATTAAAGAACAGTAAGTCCAAAGTTACTTTCAACACCACCAGGGGTAAAATTTTGACTCCAAAGTATCAGTCATTACAATGGTTAAGATCTCAAGATAATGAATTCGAGGGTACAAATACAGTCAGCGAAGATAACGGTTTGTATTTCACATTTACGGATGACAAGTATGAAATTAGATCAGTGGTAGATAAAGATTACTCTAAATTGTTGTTCGAAGGTAAGACTATTAACTTCAATGACAAAGATTGGAAAATCGATTCCATTGTAGCGTCACCAAACCTTTCTAAACTTTTAATCAAGTCAGAAACTGTTAAAAATTGGAGACATTCAAGTTTTGGCTCGTATTTCATCTTTGATAAGGATAATGATAACAATTTAACTCACATTGGTGATAATCTTGCCCTAGTGGAATGGTCACCAAATTCAAATGAACTAGCTTACGTAAAGGGTAATAACATTTACATTTACTCTTCTCAAGAAGGTAAAACTATTCAACAAGTTACTGATGATGGCTCTGAACAAATATTTAATGGTAGACCAGATTGGGTTTACGAAGAAGAAGTTTTCGCCAATGATAGAACTTTATGGTGGTCCCCTAATGGTAAATTTCTAGCATTTACTAGAATTAACGAAACTGAAGTGAAAGAGTTTACCATACCGTATTTTGTTCAAAATGAAAATGACACTTATCCAGACATGAAAAGTATCAAGTACCCTAAAACAGGTACTTCAAATCCAACAATTGATTTGATAATTTATAATTTGGATAAACAAACCACTTGGGATACTGAAATTTATAAAAATGATGATTCACTTTTATTAACCGAATTGAAATGGGTTAACTCAAATCAAATTATAACAAAAGTTACTGATCGTACTTCTGATCTTTTGAAAATTGTCACTTTAGATGTAGCAAATGAATATCAACATGTCGCAAGAAATGAATCTTCAAATGGTTCTTGGTGGGAAATTACTTATAATACAATTATTGTACCTAAAAGTACCGAACATGGTATTGTAGAAGATGGTTACGTGGATATTTTACCAATCAATGGATTCAATCACTTGGTTTATTTCAAAAATATGAATGATTCAAAACCAATTGTATTAACCCAAGGTAATTGGGAAATTGTGGACGGCCCAATTGCATTTGATAAGAAATTACAAAGAATTTATTTTAGTGCTACAAAGAAATCATCAATGGAGAGACATATTTATTATGTTAATTTGAACAGACCTGGTGTTATACACGATGTTACTAATACTAAATTAGATGGTGTTTACAGTATCACATTTTCATCTAGTTGTAAATATGCTTTATTGACTTATAAAGGTCCAACTGTACCATTTCAAAAAATTATTTCGATTGGTGATGTTCATGATAAAGAATTTGGTAAAGATAAGAACATTCATGGTAATGTTATTGGTAAAACACTTTATTATTTAGAGGAAAACAATAAATTAGTTGAAAAGTTAAATGAATTCGAATTACCAAAGAAAACATTCAAAGAAATAAAATTGGGCCAAGGTGAAAAAGGTGAAGCAATTATTGTTAATGCTATCGAAATTTTACCTAATGGATTTAATCCTAAATTGAAAAATTACTATCCAGTCTTCTTTTACACTTACGGTGGACCAAATTCACAACAAGTTTTAAAGACATTTTCTGTTGGTTTCAACGATGTAATTGCATCACAATTAAATGCTATTGTAGTTGTAGTAGATGGTCGTGGTACTGGCTTTAAAGGTGTTAAATTTAGATCAATGGTTAGAGGAAAGTTAGGGTCTATTGAAGCTGAAGATCAAATAAGTGCCGCTACATTATATTCAAACAGACCATATGTTAATTCTGAAAAGATATCATTATTTGGTTGGTCCTATGGTGGTTACTTGACATTGAAGACATTAGAGAAAGATGCTGGTAAAACTTTCAACTACGGTATCTCTGTGGCACCAGTTACAGATTGGAAGCTTTACGACACCGTTTACACCGAACGTTATATGTCAACCCCACAATTAAACTTAGAGGGTTACAAAGAATCTCGTGTCCATGATGTTGAATCAATTGGTAAATGTAGCAGATTTTTATTAATGCATGGTACTGGTGACGACAATGTTCATTTCCAAAACTCCTTGATATTATTAGATGAACTTAACTTGAAAAGTATTTCCAATTATGACGTTCACATTTTCCCAGATTCAGATCATGGTATCAAATATCATAATGCAAATGATATGATTTTTGATCGTATCTTCGAATGGACTCGTCAAAGATTTACCGAAAATTAAATAAGTTGTATAGCCACAATTATATATTGATAGTTCTATAATGATAATTGGATTTTACCAATTCTGGAAAAAAAGTTTGAGATTTTGAATGCAGATGCTGTTCCTGTAAAGATACTTATGGAAGTTTGCGTTGATCTCAAGAATAGCGTTGACTTAGTTGAAACAGATGGAAAAAGTTCGGACACAATTTGCTTTCAAATTTCAAGTTTTACTGCAAAAATGGATAATTTTTGGAGAAACTACATGTGTACCATCTAACACCGAGCTTACCATTTAGTAGCCTGCAGCAGGCATCGAGAAAGGTGCCCTCTCGCAGTGTTTGCGCAACATCGAGCGTCCCTGCTGTCATCTTCCACGTGACGCGCAACGTCAAATTTCAAATCGGTCAAAAATCTATTTGGCAAGTTGGCCAAACTCTGACGTCTTCACAAGGAATCTAAACGCACAATGTTTGAACAATTAGCCATTTTCACGGTGTCCGGCCAGGTCATCTACCAATACAATGCTCTGGGCAAGAAATTTGCTGAATCTCAAATTAATTCATTTATTAATCAATTGATTTTGAACCCAATCAGTAAAGATAACAAAAATAGTCTTAATAATAATAGTACTGCAAACAATAGTAGCAAATACGGTCTTACACTAATCACAGCTGAGGCACAACTGACTCAGAAGGCAAATGCGCGTAATTTTGCAGTTATGTTCGATATTTTAAAGCAACCAACAATTTATATAGTGGTAACATATGCCGAACAAAGTTTACAATTGAACAAGGAGGCAATAGAGACATTGGATTTAGTGACCAAACTTTGGAATTCACTAGACATTTCTACTAAGATTAATAGCAATATCAATTCTAATAAAATTATTACATTTGGTTTAAATGATGTCTTGAATAAGTTTAATCAATATTTTATCACTAAGTATGAACAATCGATCAAATATGTAGTTACTTCAACAACAGACGCCACTACCACAAGGATAAATAAAAATAAACCCACATCAAACAATATTAGCAACAACAACAATAACAATGGTGGTGGTAGAAAATGGGGTAGAAATGGTATTATAGAAGATATATCGAATATTGACTCAACAGCATTAGATTTTTCAGCCGACAATGATTCAATAACCAAAAATTCATTGAATGAAAGGACACCTGACTCAATAAATATTAACAAAGACTCTTTTGGTAATAGAACTGATAATGGTGATTTCTTAATCAAGGAAATTGATGATTTATTAGATGATTATGATAATGATAGTGATTCTGAACTCAATGTTCAAATAAATAATTCGTCATATCTTAATAATGCTTTTGGTCTTTTAAAGAGACATGTATTAGGTAACAAGACTATTGATGAAAATGATCTACAAATAGTATTAAATAAATTAAAAGACAAATTGGTCACTAAAAATGTGGCACCAGAAGTAGCAACATACTTAACTGAACAAGTTAAACAAGATTTATTGGGTTCCAAAACAGAAAATTGGACATCTGTCGAAAAAACTGCTGAAAAATCATTAAATAAGGCACTAACACAAATATTAACACCTGGTGCGTCAGTGGATTTATTACACGAAATTCAAAGTAAATTGGCTAAAAATAAAATTGATAATAAGAAGGATCCATACGTGTTTTCCATAGTCGGCGTTAATGGTGTTGGTAAATCTACAAATCTTTCTAAATTAGCATTTTGGCTTTTACAAAACAACCTAAAAGTATTAATTGTAGCTTGTGACACATTTAGATCTGGTGCTGTGGAACAATTAAGAGTTCATGTTGAAAATTTAGCACAACTAATGAATGAAGATCATGTTCGCGGTTCTAAAAATAGTAGAGGCAAATCGGGTAATGATTTTGTTGAATTGTTTGAAGCTGGTTACGGTGGTTCAGATTTGGTGACTAAAATTGCGAAACAAGCCATTAAATATGCTTCTGATAATGAATTTGATATTGTTTTAATGGATACCGCAGGTAGAAGACACAATGATCCAACTTTGATGTCACCACTAAAATCATTTGCAGAACAAGCTAAACCAGATAAAATAATTATGGTCGGCGAAGCCCTTGTTGGTACCGATTCTGTACAACAGGCCAAAAATTTTAATGATGCATTTGGTAAAGCAAGAAATCTTGATTTTTTCATCATTTCAAAATGTGATACAGTTGGTGAAATGTTGGGTACTATGGTGAATATGGTTTATGCTACTGGTATACCAATATTATTTGTTGGTGTTGGTCAAACCTATGTCGATTTAAGAACTTTAAGCATTCAATGGGCTGTCAGAACTTTAATGTCATAATAATACTATTTTTTTAATTATGATAAACAATAATCCAATGTAAATAAATTTTACAAAGTTAGATGAAAAATCATAATGATAATAATATTAACAATATATAACATATACTAGAGAGAATATATATAAATTTGTAATAATGAATGATAAATCTTAACACTTTCTTGTAAAAAAATCATTCTTCTATAATTTTGAAGTTTGGGGCAAATTTCACATGATTCTTTACAGGAACAATTGTTTCTACTTTAATATCAGGCATATTGGGTTCCGGGCCATCTCTAATGTCATCCAAAAAATCTTCTTCGTCATGCCCCAAGATACAATGTAGAAGTATTAATGCACCAGGTTTAGATAACACAAGACAGTTTTCTGTACAGTATGTGCCAGCAACACAATTTGGGCAACCGTCATCACAGGGGCATTCTTTAATTCTCAATAACGATGCTTCTAAAATATTGTTGATATTTTCAAAAACTTTGATTGACAGCCCTGACCCATACTCACCACCTTTAGAATCGTAAAAAACTAATCTACCAGGCCTTTTTCTGCTCGTTTGTCTTTCTGCAAATTCTTTTTCAGGCGCCTTACATTCAGTAACAATTTCATCTACACCAGCAACAATAAATCTGGGGAAAATACCCATTATACCATGTTGTAGTGCATGAATGGCGCCTGCCATATTCAATTGCTTCATACTCAACAAATTTAATGCCTTAGGCGGTATATCAATCCACAGACCTTTAGAAATATACGTGATTGGATCATTATGAGTTTCAATGGCATCAATAATCCTCTTGTATTTATCTACCTTGAAAAAACCAAAAACAATAATGGTAGTCTTCAATGTTCCAAAATAAACAGGAACATCGCTGTTTTGTAATGGTCTAACAATCTCAACTAATTGCGGATCCACATCAGTGAAATCTCTTTGTTGTGTCACCCAATCTACGTCAACTCTTTGGACTGTAGCATACTTTTCATCTGGGTTAACTTCTTTTATTAAATATGGATAACCTTGGTGAATAAAGATACCACCATCATAAACTGTAAAACTCGTTCTTCGGGTTTCAATTTCTTCAATTACAATATTTCTATTATTTGTAATATCTACGATTGCAAACATATCTTCTTCACCACCTCTTAAAGAAATTAATTTCGAAGGCCATGGTAAAAAATTATTGCTTGTATGATAACCTTCCTCATTGTAAAATAACCTCTTCTTACATATTTTCTCTAAAAATTCTAGATTGAAATACATTTGATCTCGTTGAAAACTAATAGGCAATTCAAAGGCAGCACATTGAATATGACCTTCGAGAATTAATTCGTTTTCAAAATCCAATATTAGATCTTGATATGATTCTTCGTTATCAAAATCTAAAAGTATTTCAGGGTGCGCCACATAATGTTGATCGACTGGTGAGTCACTAGCCACTACTAAGGTCATGGAATCTCTATTTCTTCTACCAGCTCTACCACTCTGTTGATGAAAATTAGCTAAAGACAAAGGGAATCCACACATAACAACAGCATCCAAACCACCAATATCAATACCTAATTCCAAAGCATTAGTCGATATGACCGCTTTCAAATTACCATGAAACATTTCTCTTTCAATTTTACGTCGATCTTGTGGTGAATAACCACCTCTATATGCCATTACATCAGTCAGTAAGTCATTTCTATTCATTTCTTGACATATATTTCTGACTTCTTTCATTAATAACTCACAAATACGACGTACCGAACAAAATGCAATGGTCCTAACGTTTTTCAACACCAATTCAATTAAAATTTTGGCAGTCTCTATGATACATACAAGTATTTTCCCTTTTTCTAATATGTTGACCAAGAACAGATGGTTGCCAAACGACTAAGTTCTTAGGACCTCTAGGCGAACCATCTTCATGAACCAATTTGACCTGTTCTATTCCAAATATGTCTTTCATATGTTGGATTGGATTTCTTAGCGTTGCAGAACATGAAATAAACCTAAGCTCATGATTGGTATAATGCGACTGGCAAATTCTTAACAATCTTCTCATTACCAGTGCAACATTTGAGCCAAATAAGCCTCTGTAAATATGTAATTCATCCACGACTACAATTTTCAAGTTATACAGAAAATGTTGCCAATTGACATGATTCGGTAAAATACTTGTATGTATCATATCTGGATTTGTAAAAATAACTCTTGCATTTTGTCTAATGCCTTTTCTGTCTAATTTTTCAGTATCCCCATCATAAGTATTAACAGATAAATCTTTCAGAGATGGAATCTTTGATATTATTTCTTCGAAAGATCTTTTTTGATCTTGTGCTAAGGCTTTAGTAGGAAAAATATACATAAAGGTTGATTCCGGATCTTCTAATAGTATATTTATGGCAGATAATTGATATATTAAAGATTTACCTGAGGATGTAGATGTGGTAATAATGACATTTTCACCATTATGAACCGCATTTAAAGCATCAACTTGATGTGTGTAAAATTTATTATAATTTAATGCTTTAAATATTTCAGCATTCATTTCAAAAGATAACTCACCGTAATCAGGAGGTCTTTCTGGAATTAAAAAATTTGCTTTAATTTGATCATTATATGATTCTAAATGCTTCAATTTGTCAATCATATTATTAATAGTAGGCCTTTTTATTCCACTAATTTCATCAATAAGAATCATATCTTCCTTCTCCTCTTTCGTATTCATCATGGCATCAATGGGATCTTCATATTTGTTTGATTTAGGAATATTCCCCTCAGCTAATTCTAATAGTTTTAACCATGGATCTTGATTAAATTTTTCATATTTATCTATAAACTTAGCTAAGTGTTCATTGAATCTTTCCGTTCTCTTCTGAATCATTTTTTTCATTACATCTGTTGTAAAAGTAGGCAATTTAATACTACCGTTATTTGAATAAAAATCATTTTTATTATTTTTACCAAATTCATCCCAAGAATATCTCATATTACCATCAACAAATTCAAATATCAAGATTTGAGTTGAATTTACTTCATTCAAGTAACTGTCGTTATTTTTTAATTCAAAAATATCATTATCCTTTTGTTGATAGCCACCATTATTCCAATCATATACCTTAGTCTCTGTTTGAATTTGATTCTCATCTATATATTTGAAGACACAATCTCTAGGTAATATGGTTTTTACCATGGCCAAATCTAATTCAGTGATGTCTCTCTTTAGAGTTTTGCTAATCGGTTTAGTGATAGTGGCAAAACTAGGAACAATATGTTTCCTACAAATGAGGAAAGTGTAAATAGTGTTCAAACGAAAAAAAAACTGTTTAAATTCCTTCCATTGAATCTCTCTAACGTTGATCTTACTATCTTCCTTTGTCGATTGCATTGAATCTGAAAGAAGCATCAAATTAACAAATTGAAATATTTTTTGAAAATCGAAATCAGCGAGAAATACAACATTTGATCAAATATTTTTAAGCTAAACAGAAATGAATTTTACACAGCAATTGATTCAATTACAGGACTCACAGGATTCTATTTCTAGGGGCTCTAAGTGGCTGTTGAGTCAACACGATAAGGCTTCCACACTTGCCTCACAATGGGAAGAATTTATGAAAAGAAATGATATTGATCCTAAGAAAAAACTACTAGCAATTTATTTAGTGAACCACGCAGTACAACAGACTAAAGATTCACATATCGATTTATTTTTGGACAAGTTTGGTCAGAGTTTGATTAGAAGCTTTACAACAGTTTTCTCAGATTTCCCACCTGATTTACAGAAAAAAATTCAAAGAGTGGTTAATATTTGGAAAGTGAGAAATGTCTTCACACCAGACATAATTCAGCAATTGGAAAAAGCTTTACGTATTAGCTCAAGTGGTGGCAGTTCTACGAAAAGAGAGTCGCGTAATAACGATAAATCTGGTGGAGTAGCTATTCCAGAAGCGTTGTCAGATATACTAAATTACTACAATAAAATAAGCAAACATAAACATAACATACCAGCATTGAAGAATCGTTTTGATAATGCCATTAACGAATTAGATCCAAACAGCGTAGTATATGAAGCAAATTTCCAAACCGTTCAACATATTGGTAAAGCTACTAAAAAAACTGTCAATGAGTCAATGGATAACAGGAAATTGTTAATTACTGTATTAGAAAAATTACTGCTTAAAACAAAAGATGAATTGCAACAAGAAGAAAGTTTAATTAATGAAATTGATTTTGCTTTAAATTCTAAAGATCCAAATAAAATTTCTAAAGAAACTGTTGATAACGATGATCTACCAACATATGCTAATTATGACAACGCATCAGATTCTAATTCAGATTCAGATTCAGATTCAGACTCTAAGCCAAAATCTATTGCTAAACCAGTTACAAATACAGGCATGAACACAGCTGAATCTACAAATTCCATTATCGGATCCGACAAAATAGTTTCAAAACGTGATATTACTGAAACTGAAGAATATGATGTAGATAATGCAGAAAATGGGAACAATAAAAAAATTAAACAAGACAACCTTGAAGAAAAAGAAGTTGATGAATACACTGTATATGTAAATGATAATAATGATGATAATGATAATAACGATAATAACGAAGGTACGAATGTTACATCAAATATACAGGATTTATTAAGTAGATTGGCTAACTAAGTAAGGCAAAACAATAGTGTTTGTTGAGTATATATTATTTTTGCATATTTTTTATTCTTTTATTGAATATGAAATTCTTATCAGTCTTCTTATTTTTAAGAGATTATAGAAATTTTGATTAACCTATTATGCATAATAGAGGAACTTATCCACAAAAATTTAAATAAAGAACACTTGTATATAGAAAACCTCAAAGTAAAATTCGACAGTTTTACAAATCTTTAAAGCAAAAAAATCTTAAAATTAATTCAAAAACAAAAAAAAATATTTCTCATCAATTTCAACAGACTGAAATTTTAACTCAAGTTAATTCAATCTCAATACCACTAAATGTTGTAGAAGAATGAAAATGTCAGATAATTGTATGTCTTAGTGTCATCTAATATGATGTTGTAATAGTAATTTTTTGAATTAATGACAAAAACAAAATACGCTAGTTTTACGTCCCTATACAAAAAAATCAAAACTGTAAATCATTGTTTATATGTCTGGATAACCAACACTTTTTTTTCTTAAATAAAAATCAGAGTACAATACTTAATATTTCAAAAAAGTTACTAAAGTGGACTTCTGCACCGGTCAATCAAAGTAAAAAAAAATCAGTTTTCTAGAACTTTAAACTTTTTTTATATCTTTACATTTGAAAGCCTTGTTTCTTAAATATTATATATTACAGGGGTGAAGGGGTATATGCTTTGAAGTGGGATATTAATTACAAGGGTTTTCTGTCCTATAAAGCCTACGCAAGAATATTTGATGTTGTACATCAGTAAACACAAAAGTACATTACTATGATCAGATGACTTTTATTTGCCATCAAAGAACAAACAAGTAAATTCTAGAGTATTCTACAATCGAGTATTATTATAAATATGACTAATAAGGTAACTTATCAAATGAGTTAGTCATAAATGACTAACATCAATGAGCCTCTAAATTATTAGTAATTCCAAGTTACAAAGATGTTTAGAATTTATATAAAAAAGTTCTTATTTAGATTGGATTAATTATATTATGTAGTTGGAAGAAGAAAAAGAAATATATTTTGTAATATCTGATTATCTGTTTTATTTGTGATCATCTGTTATCTATTATCTGTTATTTGTGTGTTTGATCTTATTAGCTCACGTAAGATCCTTCTGTCTGAAATACTTAGATATTTACAAGTATTATTGTTAATTGCACTTCCATTGCTAAACTCTGACATACAATATTGAATGTTGTAACCGAAGTGACAGAAAATAACTAATTATGTCACAAGGTTCAACTTACCGACTTCGGCCCGAACTTGAAAATGGAGTATGCTTATTAATTGAATTATTAGTTATGCTTATTAATTGTGCTTATTAATTGTGCTTATTAAT
>PPOC02000488.1:84645-98655 GCA_003709265.2 Grigorovia yakushimaensis | reverse complement strand
ATAAAATAACTGATGATGATGTTGAAAGGACTGATGATGAGGAGGAGGAGGAGGAGGAAGAAACGACTGATGATGATGATGAAACGTTTGATGAAGATGTGGAAACAATTGATGAAGATGATGAAGCGACTGATGAAGATGTTGAAACAATTGATGAAGATGATGAAGCGACTGATGAAGATGTTGAAACAATTGATGAAGATGATGAAGCGACTGATGAAGATGTTGAAACAATTGATGAAGATGTTGGATAGTTAGCTGTAGCATAAGCAGCACCTTGCTCGACAACAATGGTGTTGGAAGTAACAAAATGTGTGGTAAAGGTAGTAGACGCATCAGTATTCATACAAGTATAACTGGCGTCAATTTTTTGGTGAATAGTATTAACACCTTGAGTGACAGCCTGCAAAGCATTAACAAACAGCATATCACCAGCATTTGCTTGACCGACACTTACAATAACTTGGTTGTCAAAACATTGATAATCAGCTTGTACATCACTGGTGTCTAAAGGAAATAAGAAATCATTAAAGTTACTAGAAAGTGCAGCTTGAATACTATAACAATCTACGTCAAAACCATTATTATCTGTATCGTATTCAATAGTTTGGCTACCACCAACAATGTAACCATTAGGACATATCATATCTAAATAGTAAGTTTCAACAGAGTCGTAACCAGTAACACGACCAGTTAAATAGAAGGAATCTTCAAACGCAACCGGATCAAATGTGACATCAGTTGATAATTGGTCATTCAATGTAACAGTTTGAGTACCAGATCTGAAAACAGAAGCACCGTCTAATTCAGATTGATATTGAGTGGAACCACCATCATTGAAATTTAAATCAAATGAAATCGAACCCGATAAAGAACCATAAGATGATAAATCATCATTCGCAATACATGTAATGATAGACTTGGAATATTTGTATGCACCTTGTTGTGAAGTATGACAAGTAAAAATTGTTTTACCGTTTGACGCAGTAATAGACATAGTTGGGTCATCATTTGCATATTTCACACGATAGACGTTATTTAAATTAATGTCGAAAGTATCGCCCTTACTAATAGACGATGTGTCAGGTATGTTGAAATCGAATGCTGCATTCCAACCCAATGATGGAATTTGTACTGATGCACCCTGTAATGATAAATTAGAAAATGTTATTTCGGATACAGTTGCTGCTAAACCAACAGCTGCAAGACTAGATCCTAGAATTATTTTTTTTATTGAAAGCATAATTGAAGCTGATTCAATTTGATATGATGCTGTGAAATATCAAAACATTTAAACGCATTTAATTAGTTTTAAAAGTAATATGTTATATATCATAATAATTTCAACATTTGAACTTGGGTTCTGTGTAATATTTTAAAACAAGACTATGCGCAAATAGTACTAATACATGTTGCCAAATGAGGTTTGATAGTTTGTTTGAAAACATATACATTTTGCATTTACTACAAAATTATTTCCGTATATGAATATTTTCTTAGGTAATGTGGCAATACTTTAAAATTAGCTCATATTAAAAATTGCATCGAAATTAAACTGAAGTAAAAACAATTTTCTTGATAACAATTACCTTAAACTGCAATTAGCTGCACTCTTATCTGTGATATGATCGATCAAACTAGTTCAGTCTTTTTCATTCTTTGTCAAATAAACTTTTAAAGTAACATCGAATTTTGAAGGTTGTATTCAGATTTAGACTAGAATTCTTTCCTAATTCGGCCATCAATAAGAATTAAAAACTTACTTCAAAAAAAAAAAGTAAAATCCAAGAAATTCCAGCAGTTAAACTCAAATATATCTTATGAGGTTTGATTTAAATTAGATTCCGCCTCTAATTAAGGAAAGCAGTAATGTCTATAGCCAAGTTGTTTGTTTAAAAAAAAATCTCTATTGTTTCCGTGCAAGAAAATCGTCATTTAACACATTTTGTAGTCTCGGAACTGCAATAGCTATAAATCAAAATTAGAAACAACTTAAAATTTCCTCATTAGTCAATGGAGTTAGAATTTTGGATAATAGTTTCAAGTTCATTGTAAGCCTAAAAAGGAAATATGAATGTTCTAATAAATGTTTTGATAAATTTTTTAACAAACGTCTTGCTGAAGGCGTGATCTAGCACAAATAACAAAACCTTAAAAATTCTAACAAACTATTTGGCAAAATTACTCAAAACTGATCTTATCTTCTGCAGTAAACTATTCAGCGATTAGACTTCCAATTTCTCTAAAAAATAGAATAACACTATTGAATAGTAAGCTGCTTTATTATTGCTACTAAAGTATAACTACGCAACTACTAAAATATAAGTTAAAGTATTATACTACTGTGTAAGGGAATTATCATCCACCTCTTGATTTGTGTTATTGCTCCTTTCAATCATTTTTATTTATCATTACTGTTTTTAACAGGAACAAAAAAATGACCTTTTTTCAAAATTGAAGATTTCAAATATTGAAAGTTAACAAACTCCAATCTTGAGTTCTTTCGCTTGCTCTGGCTGTTCCTTCAGTATTCATCATCTTAGATATGTCAGATCAGAGAATTTTTGTACGTTATAGAGCTAACGAAATTAAAAATGAGTTACAAAATGTTGATATGAAAAAATTGAAAGGGAATGCTACTAAAAGGAAAGTTGCTTTAAAGAAGGTTATCGCCAACTTACTGCTTGGAAATTATACAGAAATGATTTTATTAATGCCAGAAGTTGTCTCATTTTGGAAAATTGAAGATGATATGGAAGTTAAGAGAATTTGTCACGAATATGTTAGAACTATTGGAGCAATCAAACCGAGAGTAACTGTAGGCGCGTTACCGGACATACTAAATGATCTGAGGAACAAGGATGAAATTTTACAAATGATGGCTCTTGAAACACTGGTCTTAATTCCATTTGCTAAGTTTACTGATGAAGCCTTCAAATATATCACAAATTTAGTTAATCGCAAAAATGCCTCTTCAAGAATCTTAAAAAATGCAATTTATTCCTTGATTCAGTTAGATGATTGGGATCATGAAAGAGTAATGAGTTTAGTCAACATTTTATATGAGATTATTGATCAACCATTAGTGGAACCTACAGTTAGGATTGCTGCCTTGAAAACTTTATCTGATCTTTTCGAGAAAAATAATCAAGACATACCCATGAAAGTTCCAATTGATGTCACCTTTGAACTGCTGGATCTTATTCCAAGATTGAACGAATGGGATACCTCATATCTATTGGAATGCTTAACCGCGTTAGTTGTACCAACGACACATACTGATGCATATGAAATGATAGATATTACATTGCCACAATTACAGCATGTAAATACTTCTGTCGCTTTGAGCACTTTAAAATATATTTGCTATTTACTAAATTATGTGGATGAAATAAATGAAAATGTAATTGATAGGTTATCGAATTCTGTACTTTCTTTGTTAGAAAAGCCACATGAAATACAATTTTTGATTTTGAGAAATATCATATTATTATTATTAAGTAGAGAAAAGCCAATTATACAGTTTGATGTTTCATATTTTTTTATTGAGTTTAATGATCCAATTTTCATTAAAGACACAAAATTGGAATGTCTTTATTTGTTAGCCAATGAAAATAATTTGCCAGGTATATTGGATGAATTGCAACAGTATTCAACAGACATTGATATCCAAATGTCCAGAAAGGCAGTAAGAGCCATAGGTAATCTCGCAGTCAAGCTGGGTGTTAAGGCTGCTAACAGTTGTGTTGGTGTTCTTTTGAACTTATTAGAATTTGGTGTAGATTATTTGGTTCAAGAAATCATATCAGTATTCAGAAACATCCTTAGAAAATATCCAGACCAATTCAAAGAAGACATAGAAACATTTGTGAAATATGTTAATGTTATACAAGAGGCAGAATCAAAAAATGCAATGATTTGGATTATTTCTAATTATTATGAATACATTCCAAATTACTTACAATTGTTTGAAACATTTTCCTCTAACGTTTTAGATGAAACTTTAGAAGTGCAATTTTCCATTTTAAATTCAGCTATCAAATTTTTTGTTAGAGAGCAAACACCGTACATGGAAGACATTTGTATGAAATTGTTTAAGTTATTCACAGAAGATGTAAACGACCCAGATTTAAGAAATCGTACGTTCATGTACTGGAGATTGTTATCAATAGCAAAAGAACAGCCAAATATATTATCTGCTGATACGTTGAAAGAAATCGTTGATGGACAATTACCAATTATCGAAATGAATGCTAAATTAGACCCTGTAATTTTAGAAGAACTTGAACTGAACATTGGTACTATTACCTCGATATATTTGAAGCCCACAGCTCAAATTTTCAGAGCTAATAGAGTAAAGTTATTGCCTAATAGTCCAGTGTTGCATAAAGATAAAAATTCTTTGAGAATCATCCATGACACATTAAAGCCTTTGAACAACTTAAATACAAACTCAAATTCAAATACCTTCTATGGTAATAGAAGTAGATCCAGTACAAATGGATCTTTGAGAAATTCTACTATGAATGATTATGACAAACCGGCGGAAAAAGTGAACCATTTGAAAGGTAAGAGAAAATCCACCATAAATAGTCCAACAAAATTAAGTAGGAAACCATCCACTTTATTGAGAAAGTTATCGTTAAAAAGAAGTTAGAGGTCCTATTTTAAAAAAAGCCAGGCCAACAATGAAATTGTATCCAGTTAGATGAAATAACAAAAGCTTCCTTTAAGTTTTCTAATAACTTTGAGAAATGTTTTAGTTCGGTTAAAAACAGATACATTCTATATAGTTATAAATATTATTATACATGAAAGTGAAATCCACGACTTTGAGAACCAAATTATATACCACTATATAAAGAAACGCAATATACTTTGAAAAAAAATGAAATTTTCCCTGTTTGTCTTTTAGCAGTCAATTTTCTATTAGAAAAATGTTGCAAATAGTACATGAATATTTCGCCCCTGTAATCTAGCAACGAACTGCTTGGGAACTTAATATCATTCTGAATTACAAAAACAGGTATGCTCATGGTAGAATAATTATCTTTCTCGAAGAAAAAGATAAACCTTTTATTTTTTATCTATTTTTTATTTGGCTTACAAGTTGGGAATAACATATAAAAGATTTTCAAACAATTTATAAGAATAACATTGTGTAGGAACTTATGACAAAGATTTTTTGAAAAATTTCCCTCTCTAAAGCAATTTTTTTTAAGAAATCTAATCCATGTAAGTCCATCCTCTTGCAGTTAATTCTAAAGGTTAAAAAATTTAGTTTTAAATAAAGACTTTATTGCTCTGTCTTTGGATCTACTTTGGTTCCAATACTCGACTAAATATTGATTTGTTTAGCAAAAAAAGAATCCTAAAGTATTAAGAAAGAGGCTGAGTATCCTGTTTTTTTACTTTGGATATTGTATATGTCTATTTATTAAAACCTATTGCTCACGTCCCAATTCTGTTGAATGTTATTATGACAATATTAAAGATTTGTATCATGTTTAAAATCTATTTTCGGTCCAAAAGTAAAAATATGACAGTTTATGTCTACACTATTACATTTTTTATAACTATATAGTTTTCAAAAACTTGCTTTACTTAAAATACTTGGTTAAGCTATGATTAAATTTACTTTAGTACTATATCAGTTATACAATCGAATTAAAAGCAAAATTAGCACTATTTTATTGTAGTAATTTAAATTATATGGCATTACTTCAATATTATCATTAAAGCTTAAGTTTTGTAAGTCCCGTGTACTTGCTACAAATATATTAAGTAATGTTAATCGATGTGCAAAGATAGTGAATGTTTTTTCAGTTAATTTGAGGTTAGCCTTGCAATAATAGCAAATTATAATTGAAGTGGTGCTCTCTTTACATTATTTCTTTAAACCTCATTGTTACAACCTGCTTTACTACTAAATTAAGAATGGTTTTAACTAGTTTTATTTCTGTACATATTGCTCTCTGTTCGTTTATCGTGAAAATGAAAGAAGGTTTAACTTATTTTTGCCTGTTAATCAACAAGCTTCAAATTTTCTGCTTCATGTAATAAGTTGACACTAAATTACGACGGAAAAATTCACGTGATCAGTTTGGAAAAGCGAAGTTGATTAAAAAAACAAATTGTTTATTGTAAAACAAGAATACAAGAATATAGAAGAATATATATACATTTTCATAGATAAATAATGATTATCATTACTCTGTATTAATTGATATCAATATTTATACATATAGAATATACCAAGCTACTACTATACTGATATCTAAAATAAACATAATACAACGGAACGGAACTCACGTAAAAAATAACTACAATTTGTACTGCACCTCTAGACAAAATATAGTTATTATTAATCCATCTAGTGTTTATAACTACAAATGCTCAATACGACTCACAGACTTAAGAAAGCTTCTATGGCCAAGTTGGTAAGGCGCCACACTAGTAATGTGGAGATCATCGGTTCGACTCCGATTGGAAGCATTTTTTTTTACTTAATCATATAAATTCCTGGTTTTGTTTGGGAAATTTGTTAAAAGAATTGGTAAGGTCAGTTAAGTGAATAAACCGTTGTCTTAATTTCTCGATATAAAGGTCGGCATTGATGTTATTCTCCAAATTGATTTGGTGTGCTTGAGGTCTTTCAGTCATAAATTAATAAACTAATTTTATATTTTCTTTGTATGTTCTTACATATAAATAATAACCTAATAAGACTTGCTTTATAATAAATTTTCATAAAAAAGGAATGTATATTTTACATTATTTGTATATTATGTATACATTATTGATTATGTATACATTAGTCATGGACTAGTTTTGATAATTTAAGTATAAAAAAAATACCTGAAGAAAATAATTTTTTGCGTTAATGGAACCAAAATAAATTTTTAGTAAATTATTGTTTATTAAGTTGTTATATTATTTTAGTATATATAAGTCTATAATGTTAAATTTCTATCATACTTTTTTAATAAAGTCTTTAATTATAAGATATATCTGAAATTTCTATTTTCGATGTCAGTCAAATCTAAGAATTTATACTTCTCCGTGTCTTGACCTTTATATCTTTATCTCTCTTTTCGTTTTCCTTTTTACATAACCAACCAACGTATAATTGTATTGGGATACAAACACATTGTGTTACTAAAAGTGCAATTTTAGCTGGAATATATCTTGGAGCAGCATTAGCTCTAAACATTTGTGGTGCAATGATACATGAAACGTTATAAACGACCATAGTGACAGCATTTCTGAAAACTCTTTTAGTATAACCAGAAGTATTACATGAATTCCAAATATAAATATTGGTAATTACACATGAACCACTATAGATCAAATAAAGACCTAATAAGTTACCAACATTATTTGATAATGGTAGTGATAACATAACAATGGCACCAATAATGGCAGGGATATACATTGAGGTAGTAATTAAGGTAAGTTGACCCCAACGAGCAATCATTTGTGTAGTAACGATAATAATTAAAGCAACAAGCCCACCAATTGGTAATTGTAAAAGAGCGGACTTATAACTGTCAAAACCAAAAGTAGCAGTAATTGTAGTTGAGAATGTACCAATAGCACCTGTACTAATTTGTGAGCAAGCGGTAACTAAAAGCATTGGCCAAGTTAATTTATCCTTGCAAAATAATTCCACAATTTGATGTTTCTTAAATTTCTTGGTTTCCAAACCGGTTTGGTTACTTCTAATATGTTCAACAACTTCTAATTTTTCTTCTTGATTTAAAAACCAAGCATTAGTGACATTATCAGGTAAATAGAAAAAACTAATTAAACCGAATGTAATTGTAACTAACCCAACAACAAGGAACATAATTTGCCAAGATGTAAAACGTTCACTTTGATAATGTTGGAACCCAAATGAAATTAAACCACCAACTACGTAACCAGTACCAGCTTGTGTAGCCCAAAACCCAATTCTAGCACTTTGCTCAGCTTTAGTATAATACATACCACTAATGGCAATACACCCAACAGCGGATGATGATTCGAAAAGACCTAATAAAGTTCTTACAATCATTAATGATGTATAAGTCTTACAAGCGGAATGACAGGTTAAAATAACCCCCCAAATGGTAATGAACCCACCCATGACTTTAGAGACAGGGTATCTTTGAATTAAGTATGTAACAATTGGTTCCATAAAAATGTATGCAGCAGAGAAAATAGTACTTAAATTTGAGAATTCATTACCCTTTAGATTTTTCTTGATACCCATAGCGGCGGCATAATTTAATAATGCCTTATCTAAAAACATTAACAAATATGTTATACAAAGGAACGGAAGAATTACAAAATCGACCTTTCTCATAGTTTGCTTCTTCAATTTATGGCTACCATAAAAGATTGCTTTGTCATCTACAGTATCATCATCATTATCCAATACTAAATTATTTTCCTTTAAGAAACGTAGGGCAACATCATTATCATCGGTGACAACAGCAGTAGAGTTGTCGTCTCTCAAAGTGACATCAACGTTATCTATATGTTGCTTTTCATCCATTTGAGCATTGGACATATCTATAGATTTTTCACTTGAGTCCACACTGTGGCTTTTATCAATTTTCTGTAAATCACTCATTTCACACTATTTTTTTTTTTGACAAAACCAATACAGATGATTAAATATAGTTCAGTGAGTCAGTATACAAACGCTGATCACAAACTCAAATCAAACGGCTAGTTTATATAGCAAACTAACTCATCTCTCGAGACTCTATAAATTTCCAATTTAAATTACTTGCATGGAAAAACAAAATTCTCTCGGCCGACAGGAAAAAATTCATTTTGAAGTGAAAAATAAAAATTCAATTTTCTTCAGTTGGAAAAAATCGATTTATTAGGAGCGTCGCCAATTTGCTGTTGCTGCTGTGCTGTTGTGTGAGTGTTATTACGTGAGACAATTTTCCCATTTGGGTTTAGAATTAATATATTGACAAGAGTAGTGAGTTGTGCAGTCATGGAACGTTATCTTTTGCAATTAATATTGAGAGGCCAAGGTGTACTCCATGAGAGCGTTCTACTGAATGGGTTGATCAATTTGTATGTAGATAAAGGTCTATACCCTAATAATGGTAACGGTGATGGTTCTGTTAATCAATCTTGGACTACTGAACATTGGTTAAAAATTTTAGAAGAACAAATTCATAAGATTAACATTAAGTTGAATAAACTAGAATATAAAATTTTAAAGGTAAGCCATCCATTGGGTGTAGATATTATTAGCAGAAAATATTATTATGCACACAGAAATACTGATGATAATAACAATGAAAACAACAATAATAATGGTAGTGGTACTGTGCCAATAATTAATTTAAAAAGTAATAAATTTTACGTTTATGTTAATTTAATTTCTAATGATGAAACAAAATTGTCTACAAATTTTAGTGATAAAGAAATCCAGTTTATTAAATGGGCCATTGATCAAACTCTTAAAGAACCTACTAAATTAAACGAATCTGAAGAAGCAAATATTTTAGTAACACATATCAATAGAAACATTTTAAATGAATCAGATAAATTTGATGGTAATAAATGGACAAATTATTGGACTTATACAATTACCGCTACAAGCCTTTTACAGTATGAAAGATTGACCACTATGGAAATTGAAGAATTGTTAACTAAATTAATTCAATTAAAATGGTTTTATCGTACTTCCAAGGGTAGATATGGTTTCAACTTAAGATTAATTGTTGAATTAAATCAATTATTGTTACAAGATTTTAATTTACCTAAATGTCCTGTATGTAATCAAACATGTTTGCAAGGTATATTATGTAACAATGAAACTTGTACTGATGAGGAAGGTAAGAAAATGGGATGGCATATTGATTGTTATCAACATTACATTACTCATGTAAGTGACAATTGTAAGTTATGTGACCAATCAATTGTCAATGATTCAATTTTTTTAATATGAGAAATACAGGGGAATACAAAGAAACTCAAATATATACCAACCCAAATATAATTATAGATAGATAGATTGATATAGAAAATGGTAAGTAACAATATTCTACAAGTGAATTCATCTTTTTTTTTTGTCCGTTTTAATATTCTCAGATATATTCTATTTACAAATTATTTATACAGATATATTCATGAATTTTGTATATACACATACATGAATGAACAGATTCGACACTTTTTTGTATTCATTTTTTAATATTACCTTTCTTCTCTATAAAATCTTTAGCTTCGTTAATCTTTGTGGCCACGTATGGTGAACCACCTTTATCTGGATGATTAGCTAACATAATCTTTCTATGTTTCTCTTTTAAACTCTTTTTAGTTAAATTATTTTCTTTCAAATTCAAAATTTGTAATGCTTCTTTCATGTTCATCTTTGCATCAAAACCACCTTTAAAAAATAACTTCGAGGCATTTTGACCATATATTCTAGTAGAGATCGATTTATAAAGACCTGCTGATGCATAAAGACCAAAAAAAATACCTATACCAGATATTATTGGATGTTCACCCATATAATTAAACGATCTTTCCATAAAACCAATAGGTCTAGTTTCAAATCTTTGTGGTAAGGTTGCAACAACATTATCACCATTAGTCACAATATCTATATCGTTTTCAACTGGTAAGACATTATTAGCACTATTTATTTTATCTAATTCTGAATTTCCTGCTCCCTGACTCATCTTCTCTATATATATCTCAATAACTTTTATCTATCAATCTGGCTTGTATGTATTTTGAAATGAATCATCAATTTTCAATTTCAATTTTTCAATTTCGAAAAAAAATATTTTCTATTTGGAGAATAAAAAATTTTCATTGAAACTCATCGCAACTTTAAAGTTACACTTTGGTTTATATTTTTACTTAAATTAAGTGCAACCAGATAGCAAATAACATACATAAGTTAAGTCACAATGAGAATTTACCAATGTCATTTTTGTTCCTCACCAGTGTACCCAGGTCATGGTATCATGTTTGTTCGTAACGATGCTAAAGAATTTAGATTTTGTCGTTCTAAATGTCATAAGTCATTTAAACAACGTAGAAACCCAAGAAAATTAAAATGGACTAAAGCATTTAGAAAGGCTGCTGGTAAAGAATTAGCGGTTGATTCAACCTTGACATTTGCTCAAAGAAGAAATGTTCCTGTCAGATATAATAGAGAGTTAGTTGCTACTACTTTGAAGGCAATGGCTAGAATCGAAGAAATTAGACAAAAGAGAGAACGTGCATTCTATAAGAATAGAATGAAGGGTAATAAGGAGAAATACTTCCAAAGAGATAGAAAATTAGTGGAAGCTAACCCAGAATTATTAAGAATGAGAGAAATTGAAATTGCTAATAAATTAGCTAGGGAACAAGAATTAGCTGAAGCATCATCTCAAGAAGAAGAAGAATCTGATATTGAAATTGATGAAGAAAGTGAAGAAGAAGAACAACAAGAAAAGCAAAAGATCTTATTAAAGAACAAGAGAAGAAACTTAAAGAAGATTGCATTTTAATTAAGTTTTTTAATTAAACCAAATTTAACCAAATTAAATAATTTTATATATTAAACTTATTGTATATTACTTACTAATATTACTTATTACTATTATTATAATTCAATAAATTCTTTCCCCGATGGCGATAATATAAAATTTTTCAATTCTTGAATATCAATTAAATTTAACTTACTCATATTTAGTATTTCCCATTTTATTGTTTGATTAAAATTAATAGTCATATTGTTTGAATCAGACTTCCAACAAATTATATTAATTGAAAGAGGTTCACCTGTTTGGATATTTAATTTAGTATTATCATTAACAAAATAATATTGGTACAAACCTAAATCCATATTTAAACTTAATTTGTCCTTTGAGGTTATAAATTTATTACTGTTGCTAAATTCAGATCTTAAATTATCGAACTCAGCTAAATTTTGAACAATCATTGTGAAATTATCTTCATTCAATACAACAGCATCCAAAAATTGAACAATTATTCTATACTTAATTGAATGAAGATTAAACAGTTGTATGAAATCATCTGTCGGATTAATCAATCTATTTACATTGAGTAGAAGTTTACTCATACAAATAATTGATTAAAGATTTAAACCAAATAGATATTTACAGAAAACTCAGCTACTAAATTAGTTTTGAGCAGCCAACTTTAATTTCAAATTTATTTACTACTTCAAAATATCTTGTAAAAAGAATCTATAAAAAGTGTAAAAAATAACGACAACTGCAGGATTCGAACCTGCGCGGGCAGAGCCCAAAAGATTTCTAATCTTACGCCTTAACCACTCGGCCAAATTGCCTCTGTAAAATCTATATTTTTCTGGATCCTTAATAATTTATTTCTGTCAAGTGGAGTACTCAACTTTCTTTAAATATTACCTAAATCAAGTCTATGGAGTGTAGTCCTTTATTTAGTAATATATACAAATGATCTTTGCGTATATTGTGTAACTAAACCTTTATAATAATAGACAGAGTATCTATATTGATTTATAAAGATAGTAATTGGGTTACCAAAATAACATGTTATTATATTGAAATGTTATCTATATCCATATCTCTAAATGTAATGTAATTATTGATAATGTTTGTTCTCGTCATTAAAAGTGTCAACTTTGCGTTGGGTAACTGTATTTAGTAATTTGCACGTGATAGCCGCTTAATAAATGAATCAACTTACATAACACGATTCACATAATGCGGATTATGTGATAAGGATTACCTAACGGATAAATAGTTACTTATTGCGCTATGTCACATATTTATGCAAATAGTCATAATAATCGCAAATGGTAACCACACTTTACTTTTGTTATTGTTGTTCATAATTTGTGTCTAATTTGCTATTTATCACATAATTTAGTTTTTTTTTTTAAATAGTAGCGATTTATCACATAGAGATAGCAGTTGTTTCGTTTGTTATATCTTTGTTACTTTTAAATTTTCTTCTTATTACCTACTATTGTTTTTGATGAGATTCGGTGGGTTGAAATGTACCCGTAACAGGTGTGTTATTTGTATTGTTTTTTGACATATTTATATTTTGAGTTATATTGTAATTTTATTATATTACTATATATTATATTCTTTTCTCTCTCCCTTTTAAATGTGAATTAAAATAAAATCTAATAATTCTCAAATATTCTCTTGAATAGAATTTACTGGAGTTTATATATGTTTAATATTAGTTCCTGCTCAGTGGACTTCATTTCCTCCTATTTACGTAGTTGGATATGTCCTGTGACTCAGTTACTATATTTCGTTATTTAACCTTAACTATAATTATTCTAAAATTATGATTGCCAATATTGGTAATTCATCTAATTTTAGGTTCCAGCAGTTTTAAGTTTCCAAATAGTAATAAACCTTTATTTTTTAAAACTCTTATAAAATATTAAACATTATATAGGTTTGCTACTAAGCTTTCATAACAAAAAGCCTTTAGTCAGAAAAAAAGTTTATTTCAAATACCTTCATAATTATTTTTATTTAAAGTCAAAACTTTGAAAAACAATTTCTTAGAAAATATTAAATATTTATTTTACTAAAAAAAATTAGTCTTTCAGACATTATAACGATTTTAGATGTCGTACACGGACGAATAATACACAATATTTATGAATAATTGAAAATAAAAAAAAGCCCTAGAATTATTATATTTGCACATTTTAGAAATGACAGAAAAGAAAAATATTGAGCATTCAGAGTTAGCTTTTTCCTAATTATAAAATAATCATTATAGGGCTAAAAAAGAGCTTAAAAATATGGATTGGACTTTATTTCCTAATTAAAAAATAAAATTAATAAGTCAATTTAGATAAAATTGTAATCGCATTTTTTGTATTGAATTAGGGTCAACTGTATCTGAACAATATGAAATAATAGGAATTTTTGTAGTCAAGCTAAATGTTGTAATTCTCTGTACTTTTTTCTTTAATTGAAAAAGTTATTTGGAAAGAAGATGAACTAAATGATTATTTTATAA
>PPOC02000488.1:5458-84625 GCA_003709265.2 Grigorovia yakushimaensis | reverse complement strand
AAAAAAAAAAAAAAAAAAAAAAGTTTATAGAATCTTAAATTTATTTATGTAATGAATTAATTATTTCCAAATTATTTGTAATTTTAATGTAAATTTGTTAATATTTATATAAAATATTCATTTTTTTCATAATATGATTAATTATATTATAAGTTTTCATATTCATCAGGATAGAAAATCAATCTTTCAATGCCATCTTTAGTTAATACCACCATTCTAATAACACCACCAGAGGAACCATCCCATTTAATAGCCTGTGACAATGAATGTTTCATAAATTCTACAGTTTCATCTTTACTCATATCATCTTTAAAATTCTTATCACAATAACCATATATGAAGGCAGAACCAGAACCAGCAATAGCATATTTTTGTTTATGTACTGAACCACCTAATGGAATACTATAAACTTCACCACATTCTTTTTGTTCATCAAAACCTGCTACAATAATACCAGCAGATAAATTATCTTTATTATTATAACAAATGGTCTTGAACACTGATGCAGCAGTCTCTACAGATGGGACACCAAATTGGGAATGATATAAGTCTAATTGATATTGTACAATATCAGCGACAGCTTGTGTATCAGCTGCAGAACCTGATCTACAACACCAAATCTTATCATGTACTCTAGTTAATTTATCTGTTACACGGTTAGCAATATATGCACCAGTTGTCGTTCTTGAATCTGCACCTAATATAACACCATCCTTGAAAGTGACAGCCATACTATAACAAAAAGAGAAGGAAAAATCAAACTATAAGACTTATGTTACATTGTGCAAAAATTTAACATTGAATCACAATATTTTGGTATGAAACATAAGAATTGTTGAAAATGTTGTTAGTAAGGGTATTCCTCGAAACGAGAATCATCTGCAGTGCAATTGCCCAATCATGGACTCAAAACAGGACAATTAAATTCAACTAACACTAAATGCTAAAATATACATACATAGAAGTCCCCAGACTTACTTCACCCTTCTTTAAACGTGTAATGTCCACTTGAATACCATTCATCTTTGCTGTTTCTTTGCAAGATTGAAATTATTTGATTTTTTCAATTTTATTTTCCAATTTTGCCACCGGTTGCCCGGCCGGCGGCTATTTGGCTGTGAATATTAATTTATCATTCGATGGCTGCTCTACACAACGTCTATACACACAACATTCTATACAAGTGTGCCCTTCACAGCAACGGTCTCTTGATGGGGGAGCCATTCAGTGTGGTAGAGCTATTGTTATTTACCATTGGCGGTAACCTTTGCAAATTACCAAAATTTAACTTGATTGGTGAAACGCGATTCATGGATCTCGTATTGTAATTCGTACTATTATCATTGTCATCGCCATAAGTATTTAATTGTCTCTTGGTAGTACTATCAAATATTTTAGAGTCCTTGATGGGACTTGGAATAAGACGTGAACTGTTATATTGATTTCTCATTTCCTGCATTTGTTGTTTTCTTAATCTCACAGAACCTGAGAGTGTGGGTAATTTGCCACTCTCCCTGGCGTTTGATTTTAATATACTGGAACTTAAACCATTAACACTGACAGTATCACGTTTTGGCGTGAAAAGTGAACTTCTTGGGATAATATTGTTAAGAAATTCCTGGTTTGAAACATTAATTTTATCATGCCATAAATTTAATATACCGCGTAAATTTGCACGATCCCAGCGTTGTCTAAACATAACAACAGTTCTTTCATTCCTTTTGATTTTCAAATGGGACATTGACCATTTATTCAGCATCGAGGTAAGAAGTTTTGATTCATACTGGTCTAGTGTATCCAATTGCCATTGTACAATGGTATCCTTCTTGAATTTCCAATTTTGTAACATTTTCCTTGTCAATGTGTCATGATAAATTACATCAACATAATTCTGCTCCATTTGAACTGCATTATATTTATTCAACAGTGTTAAAAATAATTTAGTCTTGATTTGATTCTGATTATATTGGATAGCAATGTGATTACAATCAATTCGGATCAATTCTTGTTTGTCCATCCAAATTTGTAAATATTTCGATTGAACATTGTTAATATGATTGTTTTCATAATATTTCAATCTTTTATTTAGTTTGATACGTTTAGACTTTAAATATTTTTCAAACCAATTCACTAATATTTGTCTTTGTACAGTTTGATTGAAATGCTTCAGCTCTTTTACATATACACTATTCAATTTCATTATTCGATGAGATTTATTTTGGATCAATTTGACAGTTTTCCTTCGAAGAAATTTATCGCCATATTGTTGCAAATATTCAAGATCAATTGTTTTTTTAACCCATAATTGAAATAACTCTTGTTTAGTTTTTTTATTATATTTAGTTTCAATGAGTTGCATCGATTTAGCTCGTTGATGAGATTACATCTATATCCACTTATTAAGTCTTGTCTTGATCAACTTTTCCTTCATATGTTGATCCAGCTTTCTTTCAAATTGATAGTTTTTTCTCCATTGATCAAATGTTTGCATCTTCAAAGTAAGTTCATGTTTTTTTATACGTTGTTTCATTTTGGATTTTAATTTCCATAAAACCCATGTTTTCTGTACTAAGTTTTTCTGATAAAATGTGTCCGATTGACTTATTATTTGATATTGATATAATATAAATTTGAAAAATTTATGCCTTAGTTTCTCGTCTTTAATGTTTAAAAGTGAATATAGATGTAATCTTTCCTGAAATCTTTTTCGCCAAATATTGTTAAAAATATTTTTACAAGAAATTAAATCCAACTGATAATATAATAAATTTTCCTGTGATTTTAATTGATAACTTTTACGCCATGTTTCTAAAAACTTTTTCAAGACAAAACGAATCTCTAAATAAAACAGCTTTTCATTTAGAGTTTGCTTATATTCTAATTGGTAAATCCATTTATTTAAAAATGGCCGCAAAGTAAATAATTGTTGTGACAGTAATGCCTTTTCTAACAAATCACTATTATATTGATAATTTTTCTGTATCTTAAGAAAATATTTTTGCTTAAATTGAGTACATTGAAATTTTAAGGTTTTCAGCTTGTAATTTAACAATATCAATTTCCAATATTTCTTTTTCAGTAAATTTGTTTGTCGTTTTATAAAAATTAGAATATTTTCATTAATTCCGTTTTGTTTCCTTTTCATTTTTTGGAAAATTGTTTGTTTAAACTTCGTATTAGCTAGGGCTTCCAGCTTTAATCTTGAATCATATTTATTCAAAATTGCATCTAAAGCAAACTCTTTAACTCGGAGGTTATCTGCCACGATAGATTTTTTCCTTAAGTTTTCTACATAATTATGCCAATTATTATTCCAAATCTTCAAATATTTACTCTTAATGAAGATTTCATACATATGTAAAAGTTTCATATTCGTCAAATGAATTTTCCAATTTAAAAAATATGTTTTTATTAATCTGTCTTGTTCATTAAATTGATATACTACAAGATTTAATATCAAACTATTGGGTTCGAAAAGAAATCTTTTCAAAATCGTTTCAAATTTATTATTATATTGGAAATTATTCTTATTTAGAAATTCATCTTGCAGAATCATTACATTTTCGTCTAACATAGGATCCATGTTAAATTCAATTAGGTAATTAATGTAACATTTAAATCTTTTCAAAAATGTTAATGAAAACTTATTTCTCAATAAATAAACTTGAATAACATTGTATAACCTTTCCATCATATAATTTATCTGTCTATTTTCAAAACCACGATCTACAGGTAGTGATTGGTTCAATTTGGGTACTTGAATTTTTAATTCCCCCAATTTTTGAATCTCGTCATTAAGTTTATCTTCTTCCTCTTCCTTAATCTCGTCAGTATTATTAAAGCTGTCATTTTTGTCATATCGTAGTTCACGATCATGATCGTCTGCATGATCAACAAAAGACTTTTCAATCAACTCATCAATGGAGCTTTTGAGTAATCTCTCGGTATTCAACAAATTTTCGTTTGTAGAGTTGACCATCTTCATAGTATCAAGTCCCTTTCCAAACTTATCCATACCACTGGACAGTAGATCTTCAGTGTAGCTATCATTCATGTTGAGCAGCACCACAAGCAACTGCACTCACTCTTGCTGTTCTTCTGCAGGTTGATTACCCGAAATTCGAATATTGGCATTTTATTTTTGAAACTTTTCTGTAAATCTGTAAAACTGCCAAGTCATAACAAAACAGTCGAGAGCAATGTTTAATTTAATCACTAAGGCAACGTGTTTCTGGTTGTTACTTTGTCAATTCGTTGCTGCAATTGAAGATGTGATTACTCCCCTAGGTTGGGAGAATCAAGATATCAAGAGATCCTTGGATTTGAGAAGTAGTTTCACCACTGATACCTATGATATTAGTATTAAAAATATTGCTGATGCACCATTACAACAGTATTTAATGGTTCTTCCAAATGAATTAACTGAAAAAGTTGCATTGTTTACAGCTACTGTTAAGGAAAGTGGTGACAATCTTTTAAATTGTTATATACTTAAGGATGCAGCAAATATTACATATGGTATCATTGAATTACCAACTGCAGTGGCAGTGGATGACGAATTAGATATTATTGTTAAATTAGTTTATAACACTTGTGGTAAACCATATCCAGAAATGGTTAAATTAGGTGACAAGCAAATGTTAAATTACAAAAGTAATAAATTTCCTAACTCACCTTACTTCACTAAACAATATGAAATGGTAGCTATTGCTCAAAAAGAAATTAACGAATTAGTAGAACATAATCAAGATGAAGATAATACTGAAAGTGTTCAAGTTGGTGGCACTATCCGTTTTGGTCCATACGAAAATATTGAACCTTATAGCCAAGAACCATTAAATTTAATTTATGAACGTTTAGCATCACTTAGAAATGTTATTAACTTAGAAAGAGATATTTGGGTTTCTCACTGGGCTTCAACTGTTCAATTTCAAGAATACTATGAAATGACTAATAAAATGGCTAAATTAGAAGGTGGTTTTTCTAGATTAAAATTTATGGAATCACTACGTAAGACCCAATTGTTAAAACAACCTTATGATCATGTTCTTGATATGGCTTTACCAGATGATGCTACTGAACACTTCTTTTATGATAAAGTTGGTATGGTCTCTACAAGTGATATTAGAGAATCAATGTATATTTTAAAGCCAAGATATCCAATTATGGGTGGTTGGTTTTATAATTTTACAATTGGTTGGACAAATCAATTGTCTAGTTTCTTAACTACTTTTGAAGACGATAAGGAAACATTTATCTTGAAAGTACCAGTATTAAATGGTCCATCAGATACCGTTTACGATAATGTTAATGTCACTGTTTATTTACCTGAAGGTGCGCAAGTCTTAGATGCTAGTCCACCATTTGGTTTCCATGATATGATAGAATCTAATGAATATTCTTATTTTGATTTAGGTGAAGGTCATGTTAAATTGACTTTCACATTTAAAAATGTCTTTACTGATCTTGGTAAGGCTAATTTATTGGTTAAATATAAATTTACTAAATCAGCATTTTACAAAAAACCATTATCTATTGCTTGTTATTTCTTAACCGCATTAATGGGTATCTTTGTGGTTAAGACCTTAAATCTTTCCATTAATTAAGAAAGGGTCATACAAAATCAATAAATAGATAATATGATATTCAATTTATATATATTATATATGTACTTAAATCAAATATAATTAACTGATATATCGAAATTATCAAGTTTATTTATATGAATATAGCTGTTAATTTAATGTCAACCCATTTTATACACCTTTCCATGCTGCTTTTTCAACAGCCTCATGCTTTTTAAATGCAGGTAATTTAACAATACCAATATATTGCAAGTCTGATAACGCTAGTATAAATAATACTAATGTTACTTTCTCGAAGGCTTGATCACTTGATTGTAAAAACTTTTTCAATTCCGGTTCTTCTTCACAACGATCAAAAAGGAATTTCATAATTATCTCTTCTGGTAAAGTTTCTTTAAATGTCGAATAAAAATCAAAAAGATTAATCAAAGAACCCGCTTCTCTATAATGCTTGTACAACTCAGATACCATAGGTCCCACTGAATCGTTTAAAATTCTCAAAGATTCAATATCTTTGATATTATCGTCTTCCATAACAGATGACAATGGTAATATTTTTTCCCAGTTTAACAAGTTTTCTTCAATATTTGCTTTGTATCCGGGAAACATAGATTGTGTTAGTAAACCTGTATCATTATCTAAGGTAAATAATTCTTGGAAAGTAGTGTCAATTGGAGCAAATGCTAATTCTTCTTTGTGTGGTTGGCACTGAGGCCATTTGTCCAAGTATTCATTCAATGAACCCTTTAACAAACAATAATATAACTCAATTAAATTATAATTAGTAATTTTCAAAGTATTTTCCAAGAATTCTGCAACATATTTTGCATGTCTGTTAATTGGATTATCTTGCACTAAAAATTGAATGAAAAATTCCTCCAACGCCTTATCTTCATTGGTTAAAAGACTTAAAATTTCCTCCTCAGGTACTCTTTTCTTTACCATATCATCTACAAAAAACATGAACGTTGGACATTTACAAAGAAGATCCAAATATTTTTCATCTAAAAAATCAACATTTACTGGATCAATGAAAACAGAAAATGGATTCTGATAAAAATATGACATAAGAGAATAATCCAATATCTTAGTCAACAATTGTAAATTGTGATTTGTATTATTTGCCATTTTTTCTAAGATAAATTTCAAAAATTTCTTAGAAAGATTCAATTTACCATCCACAGTATCTAAAAAACTCTGAAAAATTCTATTACCATATTTGAAACCTTTATTACTTGATACATCCAAAACATAATAATGCCTTTTCAGTATTCTTAATGTAGAATTAGTCAAATTTTTATCCAAATTAGTTAAGTTCGTATTAACATTGAATACCAATGAAATATTTACATGATCATTTTTTAACGTACTCTCCAAAAGTAAAATGAAATCATTTAAATTAACAAAATTGAATGAATCTACATCTTTGAAATTTATGATCAAGTTTAGATTCCTCTTGTAAAGAAGTTTGAAATTTTTAACTAATGTCAAATCATAAGAAGTTGCAATATAAGATTCATTATGGTGGTTGATTATATTCTCTCCTTTTATCGATTCACTTATCATAGTCTCTTCTCCATTTTTGTCCTCTAATTTGACATGATTTGCATCAATCGAACTCTCCATAGCTAAATTGCTTTCACTGTCGATCGAACCTAATTGAGAGAATAATTTATACATTGATCTCCTAAGCATCATTCTAACATTCGGTGATTCCTTGGGTGTTAATTCAATTACTGTATTAAATACACTGTTTGTATTTAAACCAGGTGGAAACTCAATATTAGTAGAACCATCAGAACCCAATAAAAATAAGGTCTTGAAACAAAGTCTCTTCTTATTTCGATTTTTGCCTGCCAAATCATTTTTACCACTAAACAAAATATCCGAAATTTCTTTCTTTAAATCTGTTTCAATGTTTGAAATAATAGCATCCACACTTTGATGGAAATGTGAGTGCAATTGATGATATAATTGCCACCTTTTTTCCAGATTAATTGGAGACTCTTCACCATCAAATAATTTTACGAATGGTATGCATTCATCATTAGAACTATATTTTCCTGTGAAAGTCGGATATATGGTATTATGACTTTTTTGAGCGTCAGCAAAATTATTTAAACTCATTAAATACGTCCTATAAGGGTTGCAATTATCAAAATTATTATTTGATTTGTATTGATATTATATACTTGAATATATTTGTAGCTTTTAAAAAAAAAAAAACTTTTTTGCAGTCTGCAATTTACAGAACAAGCCAAAAGTTGTTTGAAAGGTCCATTAATCGTAATATAGGTTAGTTGTAAGCGTCTTCAGTGTATCTATATCGTAGTAGTTTTCGTCATCTTCAGATGATGCAGCCGGCGGTCCATTTTTGGGAAGTTCAACGTTTCTCAAGTTCAACATTTGTAAATTCTTTCTGATGAAAACAAGACTTTCAATGTGAGTTTTCGTTTCTTGAGTCAAATTTAGTTTAATATCTAAAGGTGATATCATTTGTAAACCGTCAAACCATGTAAATTCTGACTCTTGGTTGTCCAAGTACATATCTAAAAGTATCTTTCTGTTTTTATCCATCAAAAATATTTGGGATAAGTACTTCTCATTAACTAAATTTACTAACTTTGAGTTCTTTTCAACAGTTGGATTGTATTTAGAAGTCAAATCATTTTTTTCAAAAATTGCAATGCTTTTTAGTGGAATATTAATAGTTTGATTAGGTTGAATTTCATAATTTTGACCATCAATTTCTGATACTATTATCTTATTTTGACTAACTACTGGCCTCTTCTGTGTTTTTAGGGAAAACTCTCTCACCAAAAGATTAGATTGATTATGCGATAATATGATGAAGTACACCGAAGGGACAGTATTTTCCTGCAGAAAGGGATTGGTTGCGTAAACCCATGTACCCATTTGTAATTGTAATAATCTTTGATGTTTCACATACGATTTGACATTTGATTCCAGTGTTTTATCAAACTCATTGAATTGATGACTCCAATTTTTGATTCTTTCTTGCTTTATTTGTTCCTTTTGATAATTTCTTACGTTTTCATATGTCAATGAATGAAGAAACCCAAATATGGTTTCAGCAAGAGAATCGTCAAATGATTCAGAAAGTTCTTTGTTTACTAAACGATCAAGCTCAGCTATAACTACAGGAATTAAACCCAATAAAGATTTTAAATCTTCTTCTGTGGAAGCTTTTGATTCGCGCCACATATCTAATTCTAGCGAGACTAACAGATAAATTAACAACTCACTTTTCAAAACCATTACTGCATAATACGGTTTAACACTCAGTTCACTTTTATTTTTAAGAAAATATTTCGAGCATTCCTCCATTACTTCTATGATAACATCGATAACTGGGAATTGGTAATCATCAAATAATAGATGTTGACGATACTTCTTAATAAAGGTGTCATCTGGCCAATCAACAAATGACCGTATACTGGCAAATTCTAACAAGTTGAATGATTCTAAGTTTTTAATTATTTGATTTCCGTTTTCAAACCTTTCAAGTAAAACTGAGTTAAGAGATTTGAACCTTTCTAAAACTTTTTCTGCTTTTTGGTGCATTATAGGATGTTCTTTTAAAGTTCGTTCCTTCAAAAAAAACAGTGTCCTTACTCTATTGGGTAACATACCATTTAAAATCAAATCCTTTATTTCATCATCATCTGTATTCAGCAATAGTATAATTTCAAGATTTGGTAAATCACTCGAAGATCGTTTCCAAAAGAATTCAGCCAGCAGTTCAGACATTTCATGGGGAAAATAGTCAAGTAAAACCAAAAAATATTCTGACACGGCAACTATAGCCTTTAAAGTTACTTTAACGTTGGACTCATTACCTGGTAGGGGTTGCAGGTTTTCTACAAATTTCTTAAAAAATACAGTATCATTCATATAAAAAGAAGTAAACAGAAACATAGAATCTTTATACTTATCTTGATCAGACATAAAAATTTCAAAGGATCTCAGCATTACTTTTATCACATCAATGGAATCTGAAGCTCCCACGCTCCTACTGAAAAGTCCTAATATTCTCTTATTATTTAAAATTTTATTAAAAAGAATATCTTCAGTGCACAGAAGCATTAAATAAATAAGCACCCAATTCATTTCTTTCTCATCTAGACTCTGTTTGTCCTCGAATAAAGTTTTGAAGCAATATTCAGAGTCATCTACATCTAAACATTTTTTATTGACAAAGCTGTTTTGTAGTATAATTTTGACCTGTTCTACACTCAACTTACCTGTCGATTCGGAAAGAGTACTTATCTCATCCTTATTTATATCTTTTGTGTGGGCCATTGAAATGTAGTTTTGAATGAATATGAAATCTTGCAGTAATTTATTCTGAAACATTTTAAGATGTTTTCATTTTCAAAAAGATGAATGAAATAATTCATCGGATTGAAAGAAACATAGCTGATTGTATATTTTAAACTTGAACAATTGGACGATAATATGAATCACAGTAACCTCAGTGGAGTTTTTGAACAGAACGGCGCTCTGGAAGATAGTAATATAAGGATAACACATTTTTTGAAAGGAAAACTTAATTCATATCATCAACCTAATCAGAGTTTGCAGATTCCAGATTCTGTGTTGCATCAATTTGAGTCATTACTGGATAGGAATTTTGCCTTAGAAAGTAAAGTAACAAACAGTTTTTCAGTTTGGTCTTTCACTCAAGGATTTTTAATTGGTCAAGTTAGCATTATTATACTTTTCCTATTATTCCTTAAATACTTTATATTCACTGAAGATACAACCAAAAATAAAATTAATCCGCCACCTGCGAAAGTTGTAGACTCACAAAAGCTTTCGCATGATATTAAAGTGAAAAATATTACAGATTCATTAACTAATTCAATGATCTCTTTTTCTACTATTTTGAAAAGAGGTGGTGAAGAAGTAAGAACACTTTCTACTAATGATGGGGATGGTGTAAATATTACAAGTAAAAATTCTAATAATTTTGAAACCGAAAAATTATCACAAATTGATATAGTTTTGGAGAAAACTTCTTATAACGTGAGAGAACATGAACCAGAATCGTTGGACTGGTTCAATGTTTTAGTTGCTCAAATTATTGAACAATTTAGAGAAGAGGCAACAAATAAAAACAATATTATAAACTCTTTAAACAAATTTTTGGATACTAATTCCATAAATTTACCTGATTATCTAGACACTATAAAAGTTAATGAGTTAGATATTGGGAATAACTTTCCTATATTCTCAAATTGTAGAATTGAAAATGAAAAGGAAAAATTGGAGGCCAAAATTAACATTGATTTGAGTGATAGAATAGCGTTGGGTATCGAAACACAATTGTTATTAAATTATCCGAAACTTCGATTTGGAGCACTACCTATCAAATTGACGGTAGCTATAGTGAAATTTCACGGTCTGCTGACTGTTTCATTTACTAAATCGAGCGAATTCGTCAAGCATGCTTGTTTAGAAGATGTCGAAGATGAAGCAAAAGATGAAGAAAAGCACAACGATTACTATCTAATGTTTTCTTTTTCTCCACAGTATACATTAGAATTCGAAACAACATCTTTGATTGGCGCCAAATCTAAATTAGAAAATATACCGAAAGTTGCAAGTATGATAGAGTATCAAATTAAAAAATGGTTCGTCGAAAGATGTGTAGAGCCAAGGTTTCAATTTGTTAAGCTTCCTAATATTTGGCCTAGAAGCAAAAATGTCCGACAAGAAAATAAGAAAAATTAACTGTCCTTATATATTTTGAACCTATATTAAAGTTGTAAAATAGATGGTTTTGTTGTTTACACATTTAAATGGATATTCCCATAATTGTCAATAAAAGATTTATCTATGTCACATATTAATTGAAAGTTTTCTTCAAAATCACGTTGCTGATGTATTGCAATACTTTTTTCGTCAAAGGGAATCCAAATTTTTTGATAATTCTTTTTGAAATTTACGTTAATATATTGATGATCCTTTAATAACGAGTGATTTATTTTGATTTTAGGAGGATTAGGTATTTCAATTTCTTTTTCTGATTCATCATAATCTATTTGATGGAATGGTGCGTTGTAGAGACATGAGAGCTTGTAGTGAACAAAAATTGTAGAAATTATTAGTATTAACATAATAACGGAAAGAAAATATTTATTAGACAAAGCAAATAGTCCTAATAAGCAAATTTGCAAAAAATAAATACCACCATAAAGCTGAAACAATGCTTGTAAGTAAAGTTTTCCAAAAGTTTCAGATTTATTAATATCGTTGTATTGGTATTCTAAGAGATATTTGAATGAAAAATAAACAAAAGTAAAAGAAATAAATGCAAATACCAATATCAGCGGAGCAATAACGCTATAGATGAGAACTATGCAACTCAAAACGGTGAATATAGGATATATTGATCCCCAATTGAAAAATAATGATTTCTTTAGTCTTCTCATATATGAATGAGGTGTATATAATTTGAAATTGTAGTAAAACAATTCAAAGAATAGTTCCTTTATTCTTAAAAAATTTCCTCCAGCATAAGCAATTCCTCTTATTATGACAAATGAGCAAAAAAAATTTGCACTTTTGGGTAATTCTTCTGCTAACAGTGATGGTACCCTTATAGGATTATTGATGAGATTACCAATAATTACTGAAACACCTGATGATATAGTAACAACCAAAAATAGATGAACAAAGAGGAAGGCAAAGAACCATTTCTGCACATCTATTTCAATATCTCTACCTGTTTTACAACCTTTTAAATAACTGAAAAGTCGGAAAATGTACGGAACACATTCAATTAAAAATATTAACGTCACTATGGGTACAATACTTAATAGAATACCGTCGATCAATTCTGATTCTATACCTAACTTTGATGGGGTTATAAAAAGATATGTCACATATGGAATTTGTGAAATTAACCCTATGAGAGCAACTGGTACTATCCAACCAATAATAATTAAAACACTTAAAATTCGGGCAACAATAATTCTTATATAAAGAAGTATTGGAGATTTATGCAAAATATTATGCCAAATGATATCTTGAGTATAAGGCCCAACTATGCTTGTTTTGCCTGGTTTGTTGTTATTATAAAGTTGATTAAAAATGTTTGCTGTAATGGGAGAATCAAATTGAATAAATACTTTTTTGAAGAACATCCTAGAACAAACAATATTACTCTTTTGATTTTCATTAATTCTTTGACATAAGTTGGTAAAGTTTTTTGTTTTTGTTTGATAATCTTTTATTAAAATTTGCATATGTTCTTGTCTGTTTTGAATAAATGATCTGTTAATATTTGCCCCGATTTTATACGATAGGTAACATTTTGTTCTTATCAGCAGAGTTTTAGCAACAAACAAGTATTTATTCGCTTTAAAGATGAAAAGGTTAAAGTCAAAAAATTTCTGTTTCTCTGCAGTGCTCGATGACACTGATGGTTTATTCTTATAAAATTTTTCCAAAAAGATCTGAAGAGAAACACTTTCAAGTTCTTTTTCTAGGCGGTAAATTTTTTTCCATTGTTTAGCTAATACTTTATATTTTTTTGGAATAAAACAGATATCGTCAATGGTCCCAGTCAGCCTGAATTTGTCTTTTATTTTTTGTTTGTCATACGAATCACATTCAACAAATAAAATATTTTGAAATATATTTTTGTTTATTTCTGCATTTATTAAATGTTTTACATTTTTCAATTCATTGATAATAACAAAATGAAACCAACCAACAGTAAAGAGACAGATTATTAAATGTATTGACATGTTATTTCCTTGTGAATTTGACATATTAAATGTATCCAAAGATTTAAAATTTGGATTTGCTGAATAATTTATTGGCAATAATATTGGTAAATTTGTCAATGCAATAGGACCAAATAATATAGACAGAAATTTAATAAACCGAAGAAAAAAATATGCATCTAAGCCAATTTTTTTATACGTACTCTCATAATTTGGTTTTGTAATTTGACATAACCAATTTGTTTTGTAATTTTGTGGATGGAGCAACTTTTTTGCTTGATATATTTGTTTGAAAACATTTCTTAATATCAGAAACAATGAAAATTGTGTACCAAAATATGCCAGGGACACAAATATTGGTATGAAGAAATTTTTTAAGGATATCCCCTCTTGTTGATGTGCTGACCCAGTTCTTGTCGAATTGGCAAAAATATTCAATAAGTCTTTTGTGAGTTTTGTGAAGCTGTCAGTCTTGTTTTGTAAATTTTTATTATATTTTAAAAGAATTAACGACGTCCCGTCACTCAATTCAATTCTTGAAAACAGTTCCTCTGTTATGTTCTTTAGCATATTGGCTGCTATGCGCAATAATTGTGATGAAAATGAAGCTTTCTTCTATGATTTAAAGGTGAATTTAATTTTGTGACATTTCAAAAAAGACATTATAAATTAAAAAAGGTAAAAAATTAGACAAGCAAGAAAAAAGAATTTATTTTTCCTAATAAAAATTTGAACTTAAGAATAGTTTAATATGTGGTGTGTGCTTAATGTGACAAATAAAATTTATATCGTCTTCAATAAAAATGCCATTTATTTGAATTAAATGCTTAATTGCTCATGAAATTTAGTGATTGATGGAATGAAAAATTATTGGGCTTACCTAGTTTTATGATGCATTTATCAGCTACTTTGTGGAAAAATGTACCATGGAGTTACCATCAAATGACAACTTAATAAATCACTTAAAAAAAAATTTGTCACTGGTGCTTCCTTAAAGACCAAATTTTTCAAAAACCAAAATAATTATATTTTGAAATATCATCATAGCAACCACCTATAAGTAGCTTTTTATTTAACTTTTGCCGTTCCCTTCAGAACAATTTACTTATTATAAAAAAAAACATCCAAACTCTTACTATGTATTCTGGTTGAATACTTTATGTTAATATATGTACTTTTTTGTTTCCAACTTTTTTGTATTATACTGCATTTGGAATATAACCTCTTCTTAAGTTCAATCTGAAAAACCTAATTTGGGGAACATGCATAAGTTGATTTCAAAATAAATTCAATAATTTGAAACGAAGTTTAAATTAAATTGTAAAATATAGACATGTTGGTTTTCCCAACTCTGATAGCTAATAATCAAATAATAAGTAACGACTGTTCTATTAAAAGTTATATCAAAATATATAAAATATATAAAATTGAAAATAAATACTTTTCTGACTTTAATTATCTCGTATGAAACAATGATTTTATAAAAATACAATGAATTATGGTTATAATTACAGGAAAACATACTCAGTTTAGGAGACAAAAATTATTAAAATAGAACACAGCAAAATAGAACAAAGTAAAATAACTAATATACAATAAGGAAAAGCTAATCTGACGGAAAAAAACAAAGTGGTGATTAGATGCTAAATACTAGAATTAAACTTAAAACTAATTGAATTAAGCACATCTGATTAACAATAATGTTCTTGAAGTGAAAGAAACAAATAAAGGCTAGCACATGATAAAATCTATTAGCTATAACTTAATACTCCCTTCCCCCATTCAACCAAGGTCCCTTGGCCCAGTTGGTTAAGGCATCGTGCTAATAACGCGGGGATCAGCAGTTCGATCCTGCTAGGGACCATATTTTTTATTATTTGATAATGTTGCCGGTAACGTATCTATAAGATAAACATGGGGCCAATATTGTCCTTTTAGTATTATTATTGCCTCTTAATTAATAATTTTAGATCTTATAGTTACCTGATCTTCAACATATTCATTTTGTGAATAAGTCAAAAATGTGACAGGGATAAACATCTTTCAAGAATAAGTAATTTTAATATTATATGTAGACATAAGTATGTATATGTATGCATGTGCGAATTTTTGATCAACAAAAATCTTAGGAAGTAATTCACAATAAAGCTGCAATTAGAGCTAACCAGTATGGGATATTAGATGGCGTAAGGCTTATTGCTAAACCTTCATAAATCTCGTGTGTGCTAGTTGAGAATGTAAGTTGTTTTGAAGTTTTTGATGTACTACTTAGCGTTGAAAGTGTTGGATTCGTAGCGTTATTGTTATAAAATTTAATTATAGGGTTTTTCTTTTTATTATCTTTAACAAAAACAGTCTCTCCGCTAACTTGAACTTCTACCACATCTTGTACATTTTCAGCAAATGTGTCGTCCCAATTACCAGAAGGATCATATTCACAAACCGTTATATTACCCCAATATGAGTTGCAGTATCTAACCGCGCAACCGACTTGAGTAGTTTCTTTCCAAACAAGTTGACTGAAATGCCCAATACTTTCTTGATATGCTGGACGCTCAAAATTGTAATCTTTAATTTCACTATACCAACCATTTACTGAGCCATTAACACTATGACCAATTGCAATATTTTCACCAAACTCGTAATCAGAATGTTCAATTGTCCCAGAAGCACATTCATAAGCAGCAACATACTCAGCTGCATATGTTGCTAAGGTGTTATTCCATGTTAAATTGCCGGTATTTTGATGTAAACCTCTATAATAATTGTGAGCAGCTAATACAATATTTTGATCTTCTTGTGACATATTATAAGTTTCAGCAGGTTGTGCGTATGGTCTTTGTAATGGATCTTCTAAATCTTCATTTTGGCCTGGATATTTTTCACCTTTGACAAGTAGCGGCAAAATGTTCAATGTAATATAAAAGGCAGCGAATCGCATTGTTTGATTATTTAATACTTTTTGTTAATATCGAATTAATTATTTTATTTTAGTTATTCTTATAACATTATCTGAATTTTATGTGAAATTCTGGACTTTATATATGTGTAATTTTAATGTCGTATTTTTCAGAAACTTTTTACAATTTGTAAGATTCAACGCAGGCAGACATAATTCAAAGAATTTGGTATTAGATTTCAAATAATATCAACCCCCAGTAATTTTTAATCGGAAAAAGATAAACAATAATTCATTAAATCTTCAAATAAAAAAAACCTTTCTTAACTATAAAATTAGGTAGCTAATCCCTATGAGTGTTGAGTAAGTTGCAGCACAGGAAAATTAAAAATGAGATTTTATCCCTTTTCAACCCCACTGCAAAATCGGAGATTTTATTCTAAGAATTGCATTTTAGAGAATCTCTTGGACTTTACCGGAAATGCAATTTTGGGTCCAACAAGCAATCGAAAGAATTTTCTCAATATATTTTAGCGGAGATTTTAAACTATAAAAAAATTTGGGCTTCTAAAATTTTTAGAAGTGTTACCCCCTACTATTTTCCAAGAAAAAAAAACTTTTTCTACGCCACTTTCTTTTTCCCACTATTTTCTTTGGTTACACCACTTTTTCTCCACTCAGTGAGAACTACGCAAGTTTCTTCGCAAATTAGCCAAAAACACTTTGAATTGGTTTATTAGACTCGCAAACATTGCTTTTCTAAATAAAGAACCATTCTCGTTTTGTTTTCTAAGACACTTTCAGTTGCTGAAATTTCGCAGTGGCCAAAAACAATAGCCACTTAATCACAAGCTCCTTCTATTCAAAAATTCGGTAGATTCCATTCTTCTCTACACCTCCCAACTTTCTATGACTCTTTTTAAAAGTTAACTCCCTTCGAAGGCAAATATCTACAAAATTTTTTGTAATTCCCTTTAGTCTTACGTAAATAATAATTTCTTTCCATGTTTAGTTATACTCTGTTTAAGTTTAGAAATTGCTATTATACTTGAGAACAAAACATAGAATTTTTAATAACATTCCTTTTTTCAAAACACTCTCTTTGCATTTATTCTTTAGCCTTTAGGTTTGTCTTTAGTCAAAAACCTTTGTTTCCTTCATCAAGAAATAGAGAACCCTTTTGTTGAACTTTCCCAAAGGCAAGAAGTAATGAGCAAACATGAATCTTTTTTGCATTAATGCAATAGAGATGAATTATTATTCTCTTCGTTTAAACTAATTTTTCCTAATTTGTATTTTATTATTCCATTCAAAGAGTTTTAGAGTAATCTACTTATTGCATTAACCAAAGTTAATTTTTTTAGAAAAAATATATCTATATGTAGCTAGATGTTGAAAAAAGTGATATATTTCTTTCGAAAAAGAAGTATTTGAAAACATTCCAGTCCATATTCGTCAGGAAATAAGTTAATGAGTTTTCAAGGCATATCTGTTAGCAATAACAAAAATAAACTTCTCGAGATTACACAGTGCGTACTCAGCACGAAACGAACCATAATTATTTCAAGAATCTAAAACTATCGTTGGGTTGAGTTATTGTGTTATAGGTATATTAATTATGTTTTCCTAAAGAAACTTGTCTTTTTGTTTCATGGTAAGTATCCATATTGTATTCAAAACCAACGTATTCCTGAAACAACTTTAACTACCAGTCATTAGAACCATTTCCTTAAAAAAAATAGCGACTTAATAAAATCTTATTTTTTTTAAATGGGTACCGTTGGATATTCTACAATTATCTTTATCTTAAATATTTTCTGTATATATTCATCATATAATTTTTCATTCCCATCGTCAAACAAAAAATAACTTTTTAATCAAACAACAACAATTGTATAATTTTGAAATGTTAATACATTTTTTCATCTGTTGGTATAATATTTTTCAATATTTGAAAATCATAAAGTATTACACTGTGATAAATCTTTTTAAAAGAATTATTTGTTACTTAACGAAAAAGGATTATGTTTTTCAGTAAATAAAAACCTATATCAAATAGATTATAGAGAAAACAATATAAAAAAGATACGTTGGTTTAAGGGAGATGGCTAATCCTTTGTAAACAACGAGAGGGGTGGTGCTTGAATAAACTTGCATGTTATCAAAAATGCTTTTTGTACTAGCTGAATGAGGTGTAAAAGTAATTGTCATTGGTCTGTCTTTCATATTATTTTGAGATAATGAAGGAAGTTCATTATTAGCTTTTGTATTTGAATTTATCACTGGATTTTCCCTTAAGTTTTTTTTGGGTCTTGGTTTAATGACTAACGGTTGAATATTTTCTTCGAATTCACCATCCCAGTTACCAGCTGGATCATATTCGCAAACAGTAATATTACCCCAATAAGAATTACAGTATCTGAGTGCACAACCAACTTGTTTAGTCTCTTTCCAAATTAACTGAGTAAAATGCCCAGCAGCTGTAGTAAATTCGGCTTTTGAATAATCATAGTCCTTAATTTCATCATACCATCCTTTAACTGATCCCTTCACATTATAACCCAAGGCAATGTTTTCACCAAATTCCCAAAGTGAATGCTTAAGTTCACCAGATGCACAATCATAGGCAGCAACAAATGAGGCAGCGTATGATGCTAAAGTGTCATTCCAGATTAACTTATCCGTATTTTCATGCAATCCTCTATAATAATTATGTCTTTGTAATATTAAGTCTTGGTCAGCTTGGGTCATATTATAGTTTTCTGCGGTCAAAACGTTTGATTTTTGTAACGGATCCTTTAAATCCTTGCTCTGCCCAGGATATTTCTCTGCAAACACATAAAACAGTAATATGAGAAATGTAATTGAAGTATCGAAAACTTTCATTAATGCTAGTTTCGTTCTATTATGCTAAAATTTGGTTATTTAAAATTTTTTCTCTTAGAATGATATTGAAGTTAAATAAATTCAGAGTTTATGTGGTTTAGACCAACAATAAAATGTTTAAATATATTTTGGTTCAACACAACTTTAAACTGTAAAATTCCTTTTATTGTTTTGAGTGTCCAGTTTTATTTTTAGAATAAAGATTCCATTTGAAAATTTTTGACTTATTGATAAAATTGCAAACCGAAATTTTGTAGTCGAGAATATATTTCAAATTGAAAATTCAAAAATTTGCGTAAGGAAGTTACACTTTTGTTCTTTAAAAGGAAAATTTGACAGGATGAAAAACGAAGAAGGCAACCTAAATTAAATTATTGTTTTCTACCGTAAATTCATTTATCACAAAAAGATGTTTTCTTTTTCTTAAAAAGGTAAAACTGGAACCCAACTAATGTTTTTCTGTAGGCTATTTTATAAAGTTCAGGTTTAAATTATGCTAAGAAAATACCTGCAAAGAATTGATTAATTTTTCATAAAAATTTTAATGCAGCCTCAATAAGAAAACTGTCTTCGGTCATTTCAAAAGTTTTTGCTTAATGTGTCTATCGCTTTTATTTTGAAACCATAAAAATTTTTAATTATTAGATACGAATGGCATGAACAATCTTAAACAGATCCATAAACTCATTTTATTTCAAGCAAATTTTTGAATTGAGAAAAACCGCTACACTTTATTTTTGATTTTTTCTCAGGTCAAAAGAAACCAACAAAGTTTTTAACTTTTCTTCAGCTCGAAAAAAATGTTTTTTCGATTTATACTTTTCTACTATTTTAAAAAAATCATTACTAAAACACCGCATGGGTGGTCTTTACGGGAAATAATTTTAGGTAAATTTTTTACATGGAAAATAATTTAATTTCCTTATAAAAACCGCTTTGAGAAAATCTGACGTCACATTAAATTTTAATCAATTTGGACATTGTAAAACCACTGGTATTGAAAAAAACGTAATGAATAAGACAAAAAGATGAGTGGTGATATACACTAAAAGTTTGCTAAGCTTAGTTTTGTTTAATTCCGACGATGCATGCTTCCTTTTTTAGTTTTATCTTTTCGTCAAGTAACTTATCTTCAACGTTAGTTCTGTTCCATCCAACTTGCAAAGGAAACAGCTGCTGGAACAATATACCATTTATGCAATTATACAATTGTATCCTGTTTATTTCATTATTCAAGGCCGTTTTATCTTAACCTGTTTAAATGAAACCTTAAACCTAAAGCTCCTATTTTTTAATCTTGACCAAATTCTCCTATGATCTTTTTTGGTTCAGAAACATTTTTATTCTTAAAGGTGCCAGTAATTCAACACATCTCCTAAAGTTTTTAATAAATACCTTACTGACAAGTAACCTTTACTTACAATTAAAAGGAATACCTTTGCATTTGCTTGCAGTTTCAGAACTAACTAATAAGGTTCCATTGTTTTGGGATTTAAAACCTCAAATGCTTTGTTTGTGAATCCATAAGATATCCAACAAAAGTAAAGTTTCAGTTCAAAATTTCAAAAAAATTAAAACCCTATTTTTTGATCTTTTCGGCAAAGTTGTTATTACTGGTTAAAACAAATTGTTGTAGCAAATTGAATCAAAAAAAAAAGTTTATTTGTTTAATTTTAAGCAGTCTGAAAATGTAGTATTCAAGAAAATCATCGATTGAGTTGTTATTTTTGAATTGCGGAACTTTTTTACTATTACCCATAGTCAAGTCAAGTTCACTGTTATTCGGTTTTCCGGTAGAAAGTAAGGACAGGAAGTAGCCAAAATCTTTTTTTTTTTTTTTGAGTAGTCTTTAGATATCTTAGATAGAGAAAATGAAGTTTAAATTAACGGCTTGCCTTTTTAACATCTCAAAGTTTCAATACCAGCTGACGTGGTAAAAGATAGCTTACATAGGAAGCAGTCAAATTGATCAAAGTTTTTGGTATTCACATGGTTATGTTAAAAACCAAAAATTTGAGTCAATGCCAAATTATTTTTTAGGACTGCTTAGTTAGTTTTTTTTGGTAGACTCAAATAGAAATAACATTATAGGCAGTTCAAAAAAAAATGCTTTCTTAGTTGCTGTACTTGACTTGTACTCTAGCTTTGTTTAAAATTTACTATATCAATTTTTATCAAATAAATTACATAGACAATCTCAGCTAACTAATCTATCCTAGCCATCAAAAATCTTCATATTTGCGTTACTGTTTTCAATAAAACCTATAAGTTAATTCTATACTTTTAGAGTTTGTTTCAATGGTACCTATATAATTTTAACCTAGCTTCTAACAACAAAAAAACTTTGATTTTATATCTAGAGTTCAGTAATTGAATGAAAAGAATAAATTTAATATTAAGAAATGTTTAGTCTTTCGAGAAGTTCTCCTAGTGCTTCATTAACAAAATAAAAAAATCGATGATTTCACTAGTATCCTACTTCAGGTAAGAATACTGTAGAAACGACTTGTTGCAAAAATTACAAATCTTGTTTAAAGAATTTTTTCTTAAGAATGACAATTTATATAAAATTATAATAATATGATACAGAATAAACAGTTAGTTATAACGATGCAATCTATTTTTTACCACCTTTTCTACCACCCTTCTTACCACGAGACTTACCATTTAAAGCTTTTGCTTGATCCTTTACACGATCCTTTTGTGTTTTCTTATATACTCGGCCACCGTCTTCCATGGCTTCTTGTCTCTTTCTCTTTTTACTGTTGATTTCCTTTTTAGTGTTCTTCAATGCACCCATTAATTTGGCGTTCTTCTTTTCTGTTTCAGATTGGAACCATGTTCTTCTTGGTCTGGATTGAATTTCGGCCTTGTGTTTTAACATATTTTCACCTTTCTTTAATTGCATTTCAGCTCTAAGAATTTCTTTTTCTTGTTTCTCTTCTACTAAAATTTCTTCAATGGTATCTTTTGATTTTTCAACTAATTTGTTAGTTTCTTCAACTTGTAGCCAATCAACATTTCTACTTAGAGCTCTTCTACCATCATTGCTATCTATCTTACCGCTTTCTTCCACACTGGTGATGGCAGCTCTTACAATAGCTCTTTCTTGTGTAGTTTCACCAACTAAAGTAACGGCACGACCTTCTCTACCAGCTCTTGCAGTTCTACCAATTCTATGTAAATAAACTTCGTAACTCTTTGGCATATCATAATTTATGACAACTTCAATTTTTGGAATATCTAAACCTCTTGAGGCTAAATCTGTACAAATCAAGACTGGAACATCTAAACTCTTAAATTTGTTAACGGAAGTTAAACGCTGCTCTTGTGTTAAAGAACCGTGCAATTCAGCAGCGCTCATACCTAATAAACCAAGAATAATTCTTAATCTATGAGCAACTTCTTTTCTAGCAACGAATACCACGATTCTTCTTTGACCATTTGGATCTAACTTTCTAATTAAATTAAATAACAATGCTGGCTTCAATTGGTCTCTTTTACGAATACGGATAAATTCTTGTGTTAACTTATCAGCAGATTGTTTTGGTGGATCAATCATAATTCTTACTGGTCTTTTTAAAGATAATGAGATCAACTGCTTAATTTTTGAATTCATAGTGGCAGAGAACAAAAGATTTTGTCTTTTTGTAGGTAATAATGTCATGATTTCTTTTAATTCATCTTGGAAACCTTCTTCTAACATTCTATCAGCTTCATCTAAAACTAAAATCTCAACAGAATCCACATTGAAGGAAGCGGAGTTTCTAACATGGTCAATGAATCTACCAGGTGTAGCGATAACAATATCAGGTCTAGTTTTTAAAAGTTGCTCTTGTTGTCTTAAATTTAAACCACCAACGGCAAGACCAAAAGTTAAACCAGTAACAAATTGACCAATTCTTTTAGCCACATCGGAAATTTGAATGGCCAATTCACGAGTTGGTGTTAATACAATGACTCGAGTGGAAGCGACTTTACTTGGTTTATAAATTAAACGTTCAATGATCGGAATCATAAAAGCAGCAGTCTTACCAGAACCAGTAACAGCACCAGCAATAATATCTTTACCGAGTAAAGCAATTGGGATTGTAGCACTTTGAATTGGCGATGGTTTGGTATAACCTAGCTGACTCAAACCTTTTAACACTGGACGAGATAATGAAAGAGAGTTGAAAGTTGTGTGAGTTTGTTTTTTAGCTTCATCGCCATCTTCTTGTGGAGCATAAAATTCTGCCATAGCTTCAGCAGAATCCTTTTCTTCCTCATCATCGTCATCATTGTCATTTTCATCAATTTCTTCTTTTTCTTCTTGGTTTTGATCTTGATCTTCATCATCGTTATCACCATCATCATCATTTTCTTCTTGGTTTTCAATAGATTCAGATTTTGCACCCATACCAAAACCATCCATTGCTAATTCATCTTCATCTTCACTTTTTTCTTCTTGATTTTCTTGATCACTTTCTTCTTCTTGATTATTTTCATCATCATCACTTTCTTCTTTAGTATCTTCGATGTGCGCCATTTGAACTAACCCACCCTTTCTTCTTATAATTTGATCTAAATCAACATCTTTTTTGAAGTCATCATCTTTATTATCACCATTGAAATTCCAACCTTGGAAGTCTGTTGTATGGCCAATGTCATCATCATCTAAAACAAATTGGAAATCTTCATTAATATCATCATTACCTTCATCATCATCATTTGCTGAATTTTCCGCTTCATTCTTTTTTTGTTTCTTGGTCTTTTTATTCTTAGTGTTTGTTGTATCTTTAACTACTTTCGTTTTTGATCTTTCATCATCAGAAGCATCTAAATCAGGAACATCATCTTCAGAATCACTAATAGTAGGGATAAAATCTAAATCATTAAACTTCTTCATGGCAGATTACAGATCAATGAATATGAATTGATTAATAGTTATTTTTTTAGTTTAATATAACAATTCCAATCTCATCTCATCGCATCTCAATTTTCAAAAAATTTTTCACCTTCCAAACGGGGTCACATGCCACGATAATTTATTTACAGCCTTTGCAGTTGTTTGGTAAGTAATTGTTTCATCTTGTACAGTTATGAGAATTGTATGGTCCTTTGTAGAACTCGATAGCAACAGCAAAGCTTAGGGTTTCAAAAGAAACTCTTTCATCTTGAATTTAATGCTCAGGTTCGTCATTATGGAAGTTTCTTCTAATAATGATAGATAATCAGATGTTTGTAGCACGTGACTGAATTACCAATCGGTGCACCAAACTACAGAAGATGAGCAGTTTCAAACAGCGTGTATCGCCAGATGCAACTATAAGCAAACAAAATATTCTATGGGTGCTAATCAATAGCTATCTTCTTTCAGCCAGGCGCTCATATTACTTGTAATTGTCTAGATGGAAACATTCGATTTGATTTGACAATCTATAAATTACAAAAAAGGGAAAAACAATCAATTGGTTTCAAACCGTAATTTATCATTACTAATAGCAATTGGAAAACACATAATTTATTGGAGGATATAAGTGAATCATATATATTTTGTCCCGTACATATTAAATTAGTAATAAAATAAATATTTATTGAACAAGAATACTAAACAACTATCAACTCCAACTAATATATATTAATTTTAAGATGAGTGAACCCGTGGATCAAAGTTTAGGATCAGGTAAGAAAGAACCTAGACCTAAACCATGTTGTGTTTGTAAGGATGAAAAATCCGCCCGTGACGAATGCTTATTGTTCAATGATATAAGTAAAGAAGCTGGGATGTTAAAATGTAAGGATCTTATCGATAAATATAAATCATGCATGAAATCTTATGGTTTTTAGGTTTAAACTACTTCACTAAGCAAATAAAGTCCATTAAAACTATAATGAGCTTTACAGATATAATATATTCAGAAAACAATTAAAAAAATACGGAATATTTATCAAATTATGTATATTGTACACATATATATATATATAATTATTTTAGTCATTTCCAAATATTAAATATTCTTAATTAATTCTTCAGAGAAATGGAGGGTTTAATGATGTAAATTTGAAGCAAAGAGAATAAAATAGAAACGTACCCATCGACATAAGTATATTTTTTTCCATCAATCTCTTAGATTATCTATTATGCATTGACTAACTTTCTCTTTTATATCAATGGCCCACAATACATCCAAATGTGAGTAATCATCTAATATCCAATATTTAAATAAGGACTTATCTTCATATTCATTAAAATGTCTAACTAATCTTTCGCCATCTACTAATTTATCTCTCTTTGGTACAAATAATAAAATATTTGGTCTATTCTTCTTATTATTTTTATTTTCATCAATTTCAACTTTATTATTATCATTAGTCTTTTCAGAGAACCATGTTTCATATTCTGGGAATAAAATTGTATCACAATGTTGAATAAACGTAACTTTTTCTGAAGAATTAATTAAGCACCATTGCATTAATTGCACTGAAACATAAACTGGCGCAAACATGAAATGTCTCGTTGTTAATCCATAATCCCATAATTTATCATTCCATTCGAAAACATAATTAAAGAAAAGATAACATAAAAACCCGAAAAATCTTGTACCAATAAACCATTCACGAGCAAACATCATCATTTTAATAAATGATTTTTCACCGAAAACTAATGGATTATCGATTGTATTTGAAATTAATTTTAACACCTTACTTTCATCTAATAATAGTGGACCTGGATAACAAGCAGGCGATAGAGCAACAAAATTATTAATTTTATCGTTAATATTATTCCAATTATTAATCATTGACAAAAAAATTTGTGTTGTGCCTTGTGAATGACCCATGATATCGATTTTTTGACAATTTGTCTTTTCAGTGACAAAATTTATTAATGCCTTTAAATCATATTTACACATTTCGTTCATATCCCATTTCCAAAACTTTTGTTCCTTATGGTGTTCATTAATTTTGTAATCAAAACCAATTCTGTTATTGCCTAACCAAACATCATACCCACTTTGTAAAAGATGATAAGCAATTGAATTTTCACCACCAGAAGCGTAACCACCACTGCTTTGTAAAAGACCATGAATCATTAAAAAGGGTTTCTTAATTTCATCTTCTTTGGTGCCTTGAAATTTATTTTGATGTAAACTTTTCAAATGCCAAACAATTAACTTATAGTTATCTTCAGTGGTTACGACAAATTCTTCTACAATAACATCTAATTTATTGAAATAATATGACAATGATGGTATTAAGATATCTTTTTGTCTTTTACTATTATTTAAATCTGGTTCAATATGATTTATTGGATCTTTTTCATTGCCATCAATAGATTCATTTATTCTATTGCCATTAGATTTATTATTATTATTATTATTATTATTGTTGTTGTTGTTATCACCATTATTTATTATAATTGTGGACAAATCCATATATTCTTCCATGATATAATTAATAAATGCAAAAAACATAATAATACACATGCCTGTGTTTAACACAACAAATGCAATACATCTTTGGACATACTTTTTGTTGGGTAAATTATGGTTCACTCTTGTGATATTATCAGTTTTCAAATCTGACATACTTTCTACGAACGCAAAAGAAAGACTTACTGTATAGACTAATTACTGAGACTTTTCAGTCACAAATTTGGTGATGATTAAAAAACAACAAAAACAACAATTGATCAACAAAAGATGCAAGAAAATATAATATATGAAAGTAAGAATAAGATGAAGATAGTCATAATTTGTGTCACTTATAATAACCAGAATATAAATTCTGCGGATTTAAAATGGTGATATGCGCGAGACACGACAACTGCGTAGAAACATTATCAACGATATCGTTTACTGTTTAAATTTAACGACATAAATAAACGAAACTGGAAAAAAAGGTAGGAGAGGCGCATGTGTAAAAACTAAAAAAAAATAACACGTAGTTGACAATTCTGAGTTTTCTTCAGCGGTTATAACTTTTTTGTTACTGTTGACTGTGTTTTTTGATAGGTAGCAATCTAATTGTAATAAAATATGAATGTATATGCAACAAATATGCTTTTATGTAAATTAATAAATAACAAACGGTGTTTATATTTTCTTAGTGAGGCCTCGACAAAAGCGCCAATAGCAAAGTAAACGAAATTTCTTGTTTCTGTACCAGTGACACAAAGTCTGGGGTTCGAATTCTTATAGCACCTACACTTTGCCTTTTTCTGATCCAATAATTTTTGTTTCCGTTTTGAATTTTCCCGATTGTAAAGAATGAAGAGGATTTTTAAAATTAATAAGTAAATTGTACCAACGTGCTTATTCCCTATATTTGTACTGAACAATATAACTAACTTAATTAATACATTTTACATAATTCAGAAAACCTTTTGAATTTGTTACTATTTCTCAATTTTATACTGCGTTTGAATTAATTTTGGTACATACTATAAGGTAACTTATTAATACACGTTTTCAGTAATTTATAATTTATAATTCAACAATTTCGATTATTTGATACCTAATAAACACTTAATAAACACAACAGAAGAACTCGTAATTTAACATTTAAGACAACCAATCAATATTATGAACAACGTTTCTTTTGATTATCAAGAACGTGATGATAATCAAAGTTTAGAGAATGCTCTAAATAACAATAATAACAGTACAACTGGTACTACTAATAACGAATCCTGGAATTTATTATCTCAAATGGGATCAATGCCTTCACCTTTATTGCCTATAGCTAATATCAATACAACTAGTAACAATGTTACCAGTAATAATAATCATATCGATGCAGAATTACAATCGATTGTTTCTTCACTAAGCGCACTCACAAATAACTCACCTGTAAATAATTCAACTACTAATATAAACAATAACACTAACACAAATATAAATAAACAAAAAATTGGAGGCTATAGAAGATCAAGTTTTAATTCAACCAGTGATATTGAATCAGATATTGTATTTAATGACTATTTGGATTCAACAAATAATAATTCAATTAAAAAACCAATGACTTATTCTGTAGGTACGGCACCACCTTATGTTTCAAATTATGCAGTTAATAATGCCACAAGCAATACTACAAACAGTAAAACTAGCACTGTAGATTCTAGCTTCAAATTAATGAAAGATAAATTAACTATGTTTTCTAGCAATAGTGCCAAACTTAATAACACTAATTATGCACATACTATTCAAAATGTTATTATGAATAACTCCAACAATATTAACAACGGTACAAATGGTAGTACCGGCTTTTTTGAGAAATTTGGTAAGTCTATAATTGAGGGTACTAAAGAACTAGAAAAGAACAACAACAATAACAATAACAATAACAACAGTAGCTCTTTGAACAGCATAACGCTGAACCAAATAAAAAAGTCAAATATGGATAGTTTTAATAGCCAAGGTACTTTAGGTTCAAATAACCTTTCATACAAGTCTGACTTTGACGAAGTTGAAATCAGTAATAAAATTAGTGGCTCGTATGAATCCGAATCTTCTTCAACTAATTCTTCAGGTTTAAATGCAGATAAATTGAATGATGCTACTCTTGTAGATAATACTAGTAACACTAGCAACAGTACTAATAATTATAATAACATGAGTAATGAGAAAAATACCAACTTATATACTAAAACTAATAATGTTTGGAATGTTGCTGATACCCCTTCTTTTCAACCAAATAATGATCCATTGAATTATCAATTACCGCAGCAACAACAAATTAATCCAAACTCATCATCAGCTAACAGACAATACTATTTCAACCAACCATTGTTTAATAATGGTTATCCATACGGTAATTTTCAACAACATTTTCCTTTAATGTCGAATAACAATTTCATACCACAGATGTTTTATCCGTTGAACAATAACAACAACAATAACAACAATAAATTAGATAACCATAGTCAGGAATTACCATCTAATTTACCTGTAAATAAAAAATTTGAAAATAATGCATATAGCAGCAACCACCCTAACACTAATATCGATAGTTTTAATAATATTATTATTCCAAATGAGCATGTAAATAAACAAAACGCTAGAGATTTAAACAACGAAAATACTTCAATCTCGAATCCTTATTTAGCGTCAACTAATAAAAAAAATAATACTTTTTCCATCAGTAATACTAATAGTATTAGTATGAATAAAAATACTGATAAAGATATCAATAATAGCAACCAAGCAACTTATGGTAATAGTACTAACGCTAACCATAAATATAACAATAACCATAACAATAACCATACAACTAATAAACAAATTGTAAATAACTCTAATACTGAAAGAAACTCCAATGCTGTTGATAAGAGAAAATCAGCCAATACCAATAACAAGCATAATGGAAATGTTGTTAACACTGTAAATAGTTATCATAGATCAGCATTGTTAGAAGAAATTAGAAATAATAATGATGATAATCAGTATAAATTAATTGATATTATCAACCATGTATTAGAATTTTGTAGAGATCAATATGGTTCAAGATTTGTTCAAAAAGAATTAGCCACTGCGGCTGATCCAGATAAAGAAGTCATTTTTGATGAAATCAAAGATTGCACACTTGAATTATCAAATGATGTCTTTGGTAATTATGTTATTCAAAAATTTTTCGAATTTGGTACCAAAGATCAAATTGACTTCTTAGTGAATACATTCAGTGGTAAAATTAAAGAATTATCAATGCAAATGTATGCATGTCGTGTTATACAAAGAGCATTAGAATTTATTGAACCTGAACAAAGATATAAGTTTGTCATAGAATTAAAGGGTAATGTTTTGAAAATGATTAAAGATCAAAATGGTAATCATGTCATTCAAAAGGCCATTGAAAAAATTGAAATCAAAAAAATATCATTTGTTTTGGATTCCTTAATTGGTCATATTTATAACCTTGCTACACACACTTATGGTTGCCGTGTTGTCCAAAGATTATTAAAATATGGTTCATTGGATAACAAAAATACGATTTTGATTGAATTAGTGGACTATATTCCATTCTTAATTCAGGATCAATATGGTAATTATGTCATTCAATACATTTTACAAACTGGTTCTGATGATGCAAATTGTTTACCCATGGTTGAAACTAAACAAAAGATTATTAATATCGTAGCCGAAAATGTAGTTGACTTTTCTAAGCACAAATTTGCCTCAAACGTGGTAGAAAAAGCAATCCTTTTTGGTGATGTTGAACAAAAAGAGTTTATAATTTCCCACATCTTACCAAAAAATAAAGAGCATGCTTGTAATTTGGAAGATAATGCAGCCTTGATATTAATGATAAAAGACCAATTTGCTAATTATGTTGTACAAAAATTGGTTAGTATTTCTGAAGGTGAAGAGAAAAAACTAATTGTCATTGCAATTAGATCATATTTGGACAAATTAAACAAATCCAATAATGCAGGCAATAGACATCTAGCAAGTGTTGAAAAATTAGCTACGTTGGTTGATACAATTAAGATATAATATAATTGAATAAACAAATTCATTTATTTACATATTAAATTATATTATGGTCAATTAGTACTTTTTCTTGTCGTTCATAAAAGTTTTAAATTGAAATATAGTAAAGCAAATGCATCAAGTTCTCATTCATATTGATTTATTCAAAAAATCTTATGTGAATATATGTGTATATCATTTCTGTTTATTTATATATCTTATTAGGTATGGGTGTTTCGTTGTCTCTTTAAACAAATGGCTAATCGACTATTGCAAAGGTAAATGTCCAAGTCATAACAAAATTCAATAGATGTCTCATAAAGTTTTCAATCAATAAATCATTCCAGACACTTGCATAATATTTACTGGGTTTTAGTTGACAAATCCACAATATATATAATAATATACAAGTGATGTAAACAATACTAAAATTAGCAAATCCGTTTAGTGATTCTAATTGTAAAACACCTGCAACTACACCATTGACTAAACTAATTTTATCCATTAATATGGTAAATTTCTTCTTGTTCAACTGTATGTTGATGGAATGTAATAATTGGTCATCTTGCGTTTCGGCAAGTTTAGGTTGATTCATCGTAAAGTACACTTGGTTTTTTTCAAATGCCCTCTTTAATTAATAAGTCGTTTAAGTTTAAAAAGTTATCTACTTCACAAACCTAAAAACCTACTTCACCTTGAGTGGGACAAAATAGTGTTTTATTAATTATAATGAAACAGTGTTTCTACGTTTAAACTCAGACAATAACAGTTCTGCATAATCTTTGAATTAGTTGGAAATATCTAAAAACTTCCGGGTAAACAAACAAAAATAAAATTTTAAAGCTCATCGGACTCAAAAAAAATATTATAAATCAAAAGTTCAGTCGTCACTTCCGCCTTTCCTCTTATATACACAGTGAACAGTCACAAATGGCCTCACAATTAGAAGAATTAGTTGAATTTTTACATTCTCCACAACCTGCCGCAAGACAAATTGCTTTGGATAACTTGGTCGGTTTCAGTACTGGTCCACATAGCATCATTTTTAAGCACAATAATTTAACTCCAATTAAGGATTTAATCAATTTAAGTAAAGAAAAATCTAAGTTGATTATGCAACAATCTGTTACTATCTTAGCTAATTTATGTGCTGATACCCAAGTCAGAAAACATGTCAGTGAAGATACTGATTTTTTGAGATATTTGGCCTCCAAGATTTGTGACGTTTCTAATACTTGTGCTGATATCATGTGTATCTTATTATGTAACTTGTCTAAGGAAGATACTATTGTCAAAATTTTCGATATGACTAGAGAAAAGGACGAATCAAAAAAAGAAAAAGAAAAGAATATTTTTGGTAGTGACAAATTAATGGATTGTTTGATGGATTGTTTCGTTAAAGGTTATGATAGAAAATTAAATGAATACGCTAATTACGATTATTTATCTTATTTTTTTGCCGATATTGCTAGATTTAAACGTGGTAGAACTTACTTTATTGAAGAACAAAAATACGATAATGTTGTACCAATTTCTAAATTACTAGTTTTTACTGAAAAATATGATTCCAAAACTAGAAGGGAAGGTGTTGCCTCAACTATTAAAAATTCCCTTTTCGATTCTGAAGCTCATGAAAGATTGTTAACTGACGATAATATTAATTTATTACCATATATTCTTTTACCAATTACTGATGCTAAGGATTCTGAAATTGATGAGGAAGATATGTTTAATTTACCAGATGAATTACAATTATTACCAGAAGATAAAAAAAGAGATCCACTCCCTGCAATTATTTGTGTTCATTTAGAAAGTATTTTGTTATTATGTACAACCAAAGCTGCTAGAGAATATATGAGAAGCAAATCTGTTTATCCATTAGTAAGAGAATTACATAAGAATGTTGAAGACGAAGATATTGGTGAATTATGTTACAGAATTGTTAACATGTTAATGAGAGGTGATCCAAATGCCGGCCCAGTTGAAGAAATGCCTTCTAAAAATGCCGAAAGTGAGTCTGATGACGATATGATTGTCGAAGTTGCATAAACGATAGAAGAAAATATTAACAAAATTAATAAAAAAATTTTATCTTATCTTATGTATATTATTATTTAAATTATTTTATATATACCCATTATAAAATTTGCAATTAAGTGTATTAAACTTTGAGATTACCCATTTCATAAATTGAAAGTTGTAAACGTTCTTATCTTCGAATACTATTTGTAATTATTCTCATTAGTATGATATCAGCTCTATGTTTTTCATGTCGTTATTTAATTATTTCTAAGTTATTGCAATTTTTTCTAGTACAAGAAAGAATTACTTTTTTAACTCCATATATTCATTGTCAACTTTTTTACAAAGTTTTTTCACTATAGTAAACATAAGTTTTTTATTCTCAGGACCTGGAAACTTCTTTCTAATAGATTTACCAAATTCTTTAACATTAACTTTACCAGTACCAATGGCATTTATAATATCTTGTTCTGTTATTAATGGAATATTGTTAGTGGTATTGGCATTATTAGCAACGTTGTCGTCTAATTTTATTTTCTTATTTTCTAAACCTTCCTCGGTCTTTATATTAGGAGTTGGTGATGAACTTTGTTCTTTTTGAAAAACATCTTCAGTTTCGCGTTGACGTTTCAAAGAGCTTTCCGGGTTCCATTCACCACGAGGGAAATTATTCAATATTTGTTTGTCTGCTTTCAAAACTACAATACAATCTTTAATACTCTTGACTTTGATATTCAAATCTAATTTCAATGATGCTGAACCTTCTCTTTTAACAGGACTATTGTTACCACTCTTGAAAGGAGAATTTGATTTTTCCTTCGTTTCGTCTTCTTTCTTATCTTCTTGTTCATTTTCTAAATCAGATTCTGATAAATATGGGTTAATTTCGTCATCATCAGAATATAGTGCAGCTAATTCAGTTTTTTGTAAAGCCTTTTTGATTCTTTCACCTTCGACATCGATTTTTTTATCATTGAATAAATCATCTTCATTATCATCAGGTACTTCCTCATCATCACGAAGACCCATAGCATTGGCTTGTAACATTTCCCTCTTAATACGTTGTTCAGATTCTTTATTTTCTTGTTCGTTACCATCAATAATTGGTGCTTCTTCATCATCGGCAAATTCTTCATCAAAATCTAATTCAATTTCTGAATTATCATTGTGTTCTTCCTCTTCTTGACCGCCTGGTATATTATGATTATTTGCGATAGATTGTAATTTTCTTTTTGTTCTATCATATCTAGTTGTTGTAGTACCAATATCATCTAAATGTTTCATTAGCCAACGTGGAACTTCGCCACTTTTTCTGTCCATTCTCTTTTCCGCCTCTTCAATGGTTAAGGTAGCATATTTATTTCTTGCGGTAAATTTATAAACCTTATCTGCTGGAATCATTGTAAAACTACCATCATCCTCAACGCAAAATAATACATATGAATCGGAATTACCTGCTTCATAAGAACCAACCCAGGTATTATAACCATCGTAATCTTCCATAACCCAAGGATAAAATTCTTCAAATCTTAATTTTTTAGCATTTTCATCCAAAACTTTCAATTGACGTGTCTTACGTCTCATATTATTTCTTCTAGCACGACCACCACCATCTGGTGCAATATCTGCAAAAGGATCAGTGGTACCGAATTCATTTTCAAAATCAGTAGTTTCCTTACCATCATATTTTACCATACCAACTTTTTCAGGATTTTCTGAAACACCAACTTCTTCTAATTTTGTTACCATAGGTATCTTCATTGAAATTTCCTCCTTTACTGGTTCTTCTTCCGCATTTGGATTAGTAATGCCTAGGATTGGACCATTATTTAGCTTATTTATCATATTGTTATTATTGTTGTTATGATTATTGAGACTAGTGTTATTTTCTGTTGAGATTCCACCATTTTCTTGCTTTTCTTTATATTTAGCAATTTCCTTTTGTCTCTCCACAATTTCTGCTCTTGTCAATTGAAATTGTAAATTTCTAGTATCCTTTCTGTGTAATCTAATAGGTGGATGGAATGATTCTTTAAAATCAATTTTTTTCTTACTTTGAAATTTTAATAAATGTGTTCTCATATTTTCTAATTTTTCCTTTGTAGTTGCTCTTAAGGGAAATTCATTATATTCATCATCATATGAGGAGATGTCATTAGTTTCTTTCTTAACATAAACGCCATTAATGTTATTAGTAGAAGAATTTGTATTATTATAATCATTTTGCAATACTTTTTTCTCTCTAGCGGCAATCAAATCAGGATCCTCCTTTTTAACTTTTATTGAACCATTATTCCTTTGCTGGGCTAGTAATCTAGATTTTAAATAACTTTTCTTAAACTTGTCACGTTTAATGAACGGTGAGGCGGAGCCACCACCACCACCATTCATTTGGCCACGTCTAGAGGACATTATTCAATGGTTTAAATTATGCTCCAAAGAGAAAACCTATTCTTATCTAATGTCAATAGTTTATATAAATAAACAGTTATGCCAGTTAAAATCAAGAATGGTTGGTTAGATTATTAGGACTTTGGCCTTTTTTTTCAATATTAAATTTGAAAATAATGGAAAATATTTTAAATTACCCGACGGCTTTTTTTAGTATTGGTGAGCTTACATTGTAAATGCACATTTTAGGCACCTGCAGTTGAGCACTCTGCACTAAACTAGAGAGCAGAGGTGCATATTTTATTTAATTTACTACTAAATTCTAGCAATTATGAAATAAACAAATACAGAATTGTAGTCCTCAGCACATGCTACGTAGCAACCAAACAAAAACAATGCTTTATTTTGCAGGTCAAAGTATTATAACGAGTACGCCCCCAAATTGAGAACAAACATACCTAATTTAAACAGAGAGACATGGTTAAACCGCAAAGGTTGGAGATGAGCATAGGCAATGCAATGATCAGATTGCATACAGCAAAAAGTTTTATTACCCTCAAACCCTAACAACCTCTAATAAGCAATTTAGGGCCCGACAAATCCTACTTAATAACTTATGTTTAGGTTTTAGGGTTTGTGATCGTGATTGAAAAATAACAAAAAATGAAATTTCAGAGAACATCTTTAAAATCTATCTTTCTTATTAATATTAGTAGTGATTAAAAGACAATTTACAATTAATTTTCAAATACTTAAATAAGTATTAAAATTATTTGTTTGTTTGTAACAAGAACTGGTTTTTTTTATATAGCTAGCATTCATCTTTTGTCATAAAATATAATTTTTGCAAAACTTTGTCAATTGATTTTGTAATTGACTTATTAATACATTGGTTACTATTTGACAGTTTTTATTTTTCTCCAGAATCAAACTTTTAAACAAGTAAATTAATTAACATTCCATAGATTAAGAATAGATTTTGATATTTTTTTAACAGTACAAGCTTTAAAAAGAATTTCTTTAAACAAGCTTAATAATGACAGATTTCTCTGAATATTCCAGTTTTAAATATGACGTCAAAAATTTTTTTGATGAAATTCATTTCCATTCCAATTTGAAAAATATAAGAGGTCCAACTCAAAGAGCTGAGATGGATGTCTTATTGAAAAGGTTAACTTTTAGTACTCTTTATTTCTTTATTTCAAAAAATGGTAAATTTTTACCTGATTTGTTCCCAGGTAAGGAAAAATATCCAATTGTACTTGAAGACGTACGTGATATTACTAATGAAACATTTAACGATTTTTATAAGATAAATAGTAGTCATTTAACAAATAAAAACGAAATTTTCAAGCATCCCGGTAGAAATTGTGGTAGAAAGTTTAAAATTGGAGAACCGTTATATAGATGTCAAGAATGTGGTTATGATGATACCTGTGTCTTATGTATTCATTGTTTTAATCCAAAGGATCATGAGAATCATCATATTTATACGGATATTTGCAATGATTATACTAGTGGTATTTGTGATTGTGGTGATAGTGAAGCTTGGTTGAATGAACTAAACTGTAAATCAAATGAACTAACTAATAAAAGCAATGAAGATTTGGATATGGATAACCAATCTGATACCAAACAAGAAATGTTTGACCCAAAGATTATGAAAATTGTATTAAGTGAATTGTTTGATCACTTTATAAATTTATTTAATCAAAATGTTGAACCATTACCCACCCTATCTAAAGACATTACCATGAAGATAAGAGAATATATTCAATTGGATGATCGCGATAAAATTGAAAAATTGTTACGTGATCTTGAATATAACAACTCACCGCTATCAGAAAGCAACAAAGATCAACCTAAGAATTATACTGTTTTAATTTATAATGACGAATACCACAATTACTCACAAGCTACTATGGCTTTAAGGCAAGGTATGCCTGACAACGTTCATACTGATATATTAACATCTAAAGTAGATGGTGAAGGTAGAGCCATGCTGAAATGTAATGAAAACGTTCATAATTTATTGGAAGGTTTTTTTGCTGTACAATCTAATGGTTTGAGTGCTACTTTAACTTCATGGAGGGAATATGTTCATCAAGAAGTTTGTAAATATGCCATTCAATGGTGTAATCATTGTTTAAGCATACCTAATAGCGATTTCCAGAACATTTTTAGAGATGCTTTGGGTGAAGTGTTATGTGAAGAGTTTGATGAAAATACCTCGTGGCGTAAAATCGAACCGGTGGTTAAAAAATATTTCAATGATAAATTTGACACCTCTAATGATTATAACCATTTAGACTTATCAATTTTAAATGAAAAAAATAAGATTCCGTTAGGTCGCCATCAGTCTGTCGCAGAAGATAGCTTAAATGAAATATCAAATGGACTAAACAGGGTCAAGAATTTAAAAGATAAAACATATATTAATTCAAGATTACAATTAATACTTTATTTTGATAATAGATACTGGAAAAAATTAAGAAAAAATGTTCAAAATTTAATAATACCAACACTCGCATCTTCGTTAAAGTATAAGCCAATTTTTTGTAAACAATTAGTTGAAATTTTCAATCATATCTTTAGATCAATTACATATATGGATAGAGAACCACAATTGACCGCTTTACGAGAATGTATCGTTCAGTTATTTACTTGTCCTACAAATGCTTCAATGATCATCGATAGCGAAAATGGTTATTTTATAGATATTATGTGGTCCATTATTAATGTATTCACTGATTTTTGTAAATTTGAAGATGCTAATTTAGTTTGGCAAAGAGTTCAGAGATTAAATCCAACCAAGAGTTTTAGTATGGCATTCAAACAAGGTCTTTATATTGTGGAAACACTTTTAAGTAAAGCTGATAACGCAAATAGAATCATGCAACCTGCTGAATTTATATCTATTGTTACATTGTGTAAAATATTCAATGGTGCTTGGAAAATTAAGCGTAAGGAAGGTGAACACGTTTTGCATGAAGATCAGCATTTCATTCCATATTTGGAATATACTACATCGATTTATTCAATTCTTCATACACTTCAAAATGGATTATTAAAGAGAAACTGTGATATTAAATTAATATTAAATGGTATCAAATTATTGAATACCTTTTTAAGTAGAAAATCACCTACGTATAAATTAATTAATGGTTCTCAAGAAATAATCCAATTTGAAGTTAGTAAAGAAAAAGTACCATATATGAACCCAATTCACACCCTGTTTTCATTATTAGTTGAAAAGGTTTCATTGGCAGATGCATATGAGGCAATCGCATATACTGACGCTACAACTCACCCATCAGAAATTAATAATGAATCTGATTCCGATTTTGACTTTTTGAAAGTTTCAGACTCTTCTTTAAGAGCTATTGTTTTGTGCTCTCAAATTGATATTGGGTTTTGGGTAAGAAATGGTATGTCAGTCCTACACCAAGCCTCGTACTACAAAAATAACCCAGAACTGAATTCATACTCTAGAGATATTCATTTAAATCAATTATCAATTCTTTGGGAGTTAGATGATACTAAAAGAGTCATTTATAACATGTTAGATAGATGGGAATTATTAGAGTGGTTCAATGGTGACATAGAATATAGTAAAGCTGTCTATGGAGATAAGATAGGTTTGATCATTCAACAGTTTATTACCTTTGTTTATCAACTTTTAACTGAGAGGTTAGCATTTCAAACTTTCGAATCATTAGAAGAAAAGAAGTGTTATTATATCAGAAACTCAATTGCTTACAACTTGTACACTAAACCGCTTTCATATTCGAAACTACTAAGAAACGTTCCAGATTATTTAACTGATGACGCAAAAATTTTTGATGAGGCATTAAATGAGGTTTCTATATTTGTTGAGCCTAAAGGTCTAGCTGATAACGGTGTTTTCAAATTAAAAGAATCATATTACACAAAGATTGATCCATTACGTCTGTTGAATTTAGGCAACGATTTTGAAAGTAGCGCTGCTGTAATAAGAAATCATCTTTCAAAAACGAAAAAGCAAGACATCACTAAGATCATCTTGAATCCTCAACTTACATCGCCTAAGAATATTGATGAAAATGCGAAACAACTAGGTTCCTTTACACGTAATTTGGCATTCGTAAAAATAATTTACAAATTATTGCAAGTATCATTAGACACCGAAGATAGTACATATTTAAATGAACTATTACACTTGATTCACGGTATTTTCAAAGATGATGAATTAGTTAATGGTAAGAATTCTATACCCGAAACTTTCTTAACACTTCCAATCTGTAATTTACTTTTATCAATCATTAACAGCAAGAGTGCTGTGTTTACTGAAGCAATTACGACTAAAGCGGATTACCTGTTGGAAAATATGATAATAAAAAGATCAAAGGAAGTATTTGAATCATTAGCTGTAAGTTTTGGAACCGAATGTGTTAGGACATATAAAACAAGAAAATTGGATCAAGGTGTTAATTTAGAAGAAACTGAAAAAGAGAGAAAGAAAAGATTGGCCAAGGAACATCAAGCCAAAATGCTAGCTAAATTCAACAAAATTCAAAAGAAGTTTATCAAGGAAAACGAAGAACAATTCGACGAAATGGATGAAACTGTGGACGAAGAAGGTGATATTGACATGTTAAAAAATGAAAAAATTACTTCTGGTGAAGAATTCAACTGTTCGCTGTGCCAGGACAGTACTTGTGAAGATATCTTTGTTATCCCAGCATATCACGAACATACACCAATATTTAGAGGAGGTTCTATCTTGAATCCTAAAGAATTTGCTGCTGGTTGGGGTGAATTCAAAAATGATAATGAACATCCAACAATTAGTGACGAAGCATGCCGCAAAAGTTTGAGACTGGATTCTAAAGAAAATGCTAATAAAGTTTTTGTTTCATGTAATCATCATATCCATTATAATTGTTTTAGACGTTATGTTCAAAAGAAAAGATTTTCTGTGTATGCCTTTATTTGTCCGTTATGTCAAACGTACTCAAACTGTGTATTACCTATTCAAAAATGCTCTCTTATTAATAATAAATGTGATAGTTTTGAAGATGAATTTGGTTCAGCTGAACCTGAAAAAAATAAGTTTACTATTGATAGTGTGTTGAAAGATAATTTTGATCTTGACACTTTAATTCCTAAGTTGATTTCTATTGAAGAGCACCATGATATTGATATTGAGAGTAAATTTGATCAAATCTTAAAAGATTACACCAATTTTGATGCACTTTTGAGAAAGAACAAAATGTTTCAGACTCGTGATACAACATATATTGTAGCTAAACATTGGACTAACACTATTTGTATGCTTGAAATATCATCCCGTTTAGAATCGAATACAGAACAAACATTCCTTATTGGTAAAGAACAAAAATACAAAACCTTAAGAAACATATTTATTACACTTTTATTATTAACAAAGCATTACGGTACTACAGAGCATACGCATCAAATATATCGTAATACGGATGCGCATATCTTAACACAAACCCAATTTTTCCAGTTTATCATGAAAGAATTTCTGTTTGAAAAAAGAACTTCATTAGAAAATATTATCAGTGAAGCAGTTTATTATTTTTCTAAGCAATTACTTAATGATTTTGTTAGCTATCTTGAAATCGATAAAATAAATGAAATGCATGAAGATGCTTTGAAAGTCGGTGACTTATTAACTCCTCAATTGCACATGATAGTACAATTTGAAGCATTATTGACTGAAAGAAGATCTGATATTGAAGCTCTGGATTCTGAAATCAAATCAAAGTTAAATAGATTGGCGTTTACTAGTTTAATAAAGAATTTATTACCAACAATAAGAAGAACTTTGATTATGTTAAAGGTAATTAACAACACGATGAATAATAGCGAAACTGGTGAATTTATCATCAATGGGGTTGATTTATCCAAAGAATTAAATCTTACAAACTTCTCAGATTCACAAAGCGACTCCGAACTGTCAAGTTATTTTGATTTTCTTATTGGTACTTTAACGCCATTTAATAACTTGACTGCTTTGTTTGAATCATTTAATTCAGAAGAACAACCAGACCCAGAAGATATTGATCCATTGTTGCAAAACATTTATTATGAAACATGCCAACCAATTAAATTAGTCAATTTATCACAATATTTGAATAAATATGTCACTAATACAAATGAGATTAAATTGCGTGAAGAAAATCATAATATTAAAAATTCGCAAAATAGATTAGATTTTAGAATTTGTTTAACTTGTGGTACTAAAATTTATCAAAGTGGTTCAAGTAATGTTATTGGCAAACATCTAAGTGAAAAATGTTTCCGTTCATTTGGTATATTTTTAATACCAAATACATCGGAATTATGTCTTTATCTTTTCATGCCTACTTCCAAAATGATGATAAATGCACCATATTTAAATTCACATGGTGAATCAGGTCGAAATGCCATGAGACGTGGTGATTTAACCATTCTTAATATAAAAAGATATGAACATTTGAATAAATTATGGATCAATAATGAAATACCTGGTTACATTAGTAGATTGATGGGTGACGAATTTAGAATGAATATTTTATCGAGTGGTTATATATTCAGATTTAATAATGGCCCTAATTGGAGACGTAATCTTGGTGGTGGTGATGCTGATGAAAGCGATGATGATGAATTTGGTGATGATGCAGATATTCAAGATATTGAAGATAATGATGATGTTGTGTTTAATCTTACTGAACAATTAGGACAAAGAAGAAGAATGAATAGAGATACAGATGATAGTGATAATGATAATGATAGATTTTTAGGTAGCTTAAGTGATGATGATGATGATGATGATGGAGATCACATTGATGATCTTGATGAAAATGGTATCCCCGATGCTAATCAAGCTGCACGTAACTTTTTAGAATCATTTGAAAATATGCGTAATTTGATGGGGGAAGATGTTAATAATAATAACCAAACACCATTTATTCAATTTTTAAATCCTGGGTTCAATATTCCAATACCAACTTTTACTACCGATACCGGAGACAATGGTACTGAAGATATAGAAAATAATGATGATAATGATAATGCTAATACAAACCAAGGTAATACTGAAAATACAGATGATTCCAGTGATGATTCAAACGATAATTCAGGTTTGAATTGGTAAACAGTGCATTTGAATGTAAGAGTTAATAACGTTAAATAGTAATGGGAATGACTATTATGGATATTTGTTAATTGAAGAACGTTCAAAATTGGACAAGTTATTTCCACCAATGATAATCATGTAAATTAGACTTTCAAATAAAATAAAAAAACTCGAACTAACATAAAAAACAGTTATAAACAATAGTATAAAAAATCACATTAATTCATATAGTAAGATAAGATACAAATATATAGTCATGGTATGTTTAGGTAACTAGTATATAATAATATACACTTACCGTTATATGACAATGTAAATTGAAGTGCAATTTTACTACTACGGAGTACTAACAAAGAGGTATATAATATATTTATGGAATATGTAGATACATTATAACTTTTGAGTCAGAATTTGCATACAATCTATAAGACGATGTTCAAGAGGAACTCAGTGTTTGTAGGTACCATATTCCTTGGTGCATTTATATTCCAAAGTTCATTTGATACATTAATGAACAAATGGTGGGAAGCTCATAATAAGGGTAAACTTTGGAAAGATGTAAAACCAAGATTCGTAGGAAACGATGAAGAAGGAGCTGATGAGGAAGATTGATTCAAAAAAAATAGAAGGATAAAGAAAAAAATAATTTGAAAAAGTGTAGGTTCACTAATTATTAATTACAAGAAACTAAAGATGGAAAAAAAAAATGAAATTAAACAATTGATAATTTTTAAATTAGTGGGGTAACAATGAATTCTATATATACTAAAATATATTCTCAGTATGGCCAATAAATGCACTTTATGGCGATATAATAGATCACTACAACGAACGTTTTGTAATTCGATACGAGTTGCTATGGTGGTTGCTATGGATCCCACAAAAAGAAAAGAGCACTTACCGGTAACTGCGGTACAAATTTTGCAGTTACCCCTAGTAACGAACACATAGTAACCGATACATGGCAACACTCCAGGATACTGCAATACTAACAGAAAGCTGCCCTAGCAACGAACTGTTGCCCTAGCAACCAAAAAGAAACGTAACCCGTGCACCACATTACTTTAAAGAAATTTTTTTTTCATTTTCCGATAAATCTCTCCCTAAACAATCCAAACACCCCTGAACGTATCAGATCGCTACGTGTACTACTGAGTAAAATATTAGATAGATTATTAGTTACTAAATTGTAACAGAAAAAGAAAAGTGCCCCTAGAAACCGTGGTTACCAAGAGTTTTTACCATTTTGGTTACCAAGTAACAAAATTTGAATGAAAATATATTGTGCAAACTAATGGTTACCACAACAACCATCCTGGGAGGCTACGCAATTTCTCTTGTTACCACTCCACTTTTCTTTTTTATTTTTTCTTTTCTCATCGTTGCCATACTGAAAACAATTAAAGAATTTTTCATTTTGAACTTTTATAGAATCGTTTTTTTTTCACTATTTGTTTTCTCATCCTAAATTAATATATAAATAATTTATAATAATCTTTTTTATTCTCTTTGCTTAGTTTCAAATTACATTTATATACTTTTCAATTTAATTCTTTTATACTTTTTATTTTTATAAATATAATAAACCATATTATATATCCATCCAAACCTCTCATAAACACAAATTTATTATAATCAAAATGTCTGAATCCCATGAACAATTTTTAAGTCAATTCCAAACTTCTCGTGATCACATTAGAGAAAGTGAAAAGGATGAAATTTTATTAATTGAAAATAAGAGAAGATTCGTCATGTTCCCAATTAAATATCATGAAATTTGGGCTGCTTATAAAAAAGTTGAAGCTGCCTTTTGGACTGCTGAAGAAACTGAATTAGCTAAAGATTTAGAAGACATAAAGACTTTATCAAAGGAACAATTAGATTACTTTGGTAGATTCTTAGCTACTTTAGCCGTTAATGAAAAGATCATCAGCTATCAAATCATTGAAAAATTTTCAGCACAATTGCAATCTCCAGAAGGTAAGTCTATTTATGGGTTTGAAATTATGATGGAAAATATCTACGATGAAGTTTACTCTATGGTCGTTGATGCTTACTATAATGGTCCAGAAAATGTTCCATTCTTCAAAGAAGTAAAAACACAACCAGAATTATTAGCTAAGGGTGAATTCATGAACAGATGGATCAAAGATCACGGTTCTTTATATGGTGAAAGATTAGTTGCTTTAGCTGCTAAAGAAGCTATCTTCATGGCTGGTGGTTACACTGCCGTTTTCGATTTAGCTTCTAAGGATTTATGTCCAGGTTTAACTGGTGCTGCCACTAAGATGTACAGAGATAAGGGTGCTTACACTGATTTCTCTTGTTTATTATTTGCTCATTTAAGAAACAAGCCAGAAGCTAAGATTATTGAAAAGATTATTACTGAAGCTGTTGACATTGAAAAGGCTGCTGTCACCAAGGCTTTAGTTATCAAGGACTCTGGTTTAGATGAAAAATTAGTTTACCAATACATTGAATTCATTGCTGATTCTTTATTATCTTCCTTCGGTAACGAAAAAGTTTACAACGTTTCTAATCCATTTGAATTCATGGAAGGTTTAACTTCTATTGGTAAATCCAGATTCTTCGAAAAGCAAGTTGCTGATTTCATGAAGGCTAATGCTCCACCACAACAAGTTCAAGCTGCTCAAGCTTTCAACTTCGATGAAAGTTTCTAGATTAATTAAATTATATTTGTTTTCAGATTTGATTTATTTCTTCCCTATTACTTTTAAAAACTCATCATAATCATTAATTAACACTAAATATTTTAAATTGACTTTAATTTATTTGTTCTTAATTAATTTTAATTATTTATTTTTAGATTTTATAAAAATATATATATATCAATTATTTATTTTATATATTTTAACTTCAGTAACATTTCATTGTAAACTCAGCTTTAATTAATTTATTTTACCGACAAGTTTGCCGACTGACTCATTGTGTAGTTTATTGCATAATTTAAAGTCGTCTGTGTTATTCAGTAACTGTCAAAAAATGTTATTTTTTAGTTTTCCTAATTCTTTTTTATTTTTATTTTTTTTCTAAAAGCGTGTTTGTTTGTTTACAACTTGAGAATCAGTTGAAAACAGTTTAGTACATTTGTTTTTGTCATTTAATAGCTACACTGAACATGAGTTTAAATGATCTCTCTGAGATTTTTATTGATCATCATTTGGATCATACAACAAGACATAACAAAATGTCTACCGTGATGAATAACGATAGCCCTAATAATGGTACTGATAATTTTATTAAACCAAGTTTACCCATAAGTTCAAACAGAAAACAGGGCTATAACAAAAATAATGGTATCAAAAAGCTTAGTAAAGATAAAAAGCTCAAGGATAAATGGGACATTAATGGTATTTTCCAAAATAATATGGATAGCATCTTATCTAGGCAGAATAATGCAGCAATTGGTAATAACAATAACAAGAAAATAACTATGGTCAAAATGAATAAAAAATTGGTTGATAATGTAATGAAATTGATTGAAGGTAATTTACAAGATTCAATTGATAATGCATTTAATAATAATTTACCACGATTAAACATGTTATTACAAAATGATCAATCAGAGATTGACCAAATTTATCATTGGAAAATTAAACTAATAAATGAAATATTAAACAAGATTGAATCAAGACTAAATGTTTGCGAAATTCCAACTGATTTAAATGCAAATGATCTCGATCCAGAATACATTTTTAATAAGAGAAATTACATTCAATCTTTATTACAGGATTCTCTGACACATAAAAATGAGTTACATTTGATGAAGACTGAGCTCAATAATAAGATAACCGATATGGAAAATTTTGTTAAATCAATGAGTTTGAATAACACATACTTACTTCAGCAAAAGCTATTAAATAATAATTTACATCCAATATTGAATAGAGCTGTAGATAACTCATTTGGATTGATTAAGGATACTAAGGATTATTTAGTCAGAGATAGGGCACGCTACAATCTTTACATACCTGATGATGTAAACAAATTTGGCGGTAAATACAACAATCCAGATTCTTTTCTTCACAAAATATCGACAAATGGCAATGATGGTGAAAAGACAAATGAAAATAAAAAAGAGAGTAATATCAATGATAGTGACAAAAACACTGACCTTGAGGAAATCATGAAAAATCTTTTACCATCTTTAAAGGACAAGGAAATAGTCGAAACCAAGTTGAATGACACTTTAATCAAATTCCTGAATGATGACGCTACTAAGAAGTTAAGCAATTTATTAAAAAAATAAGATAATTCAGGATAAAACACTTAAGATACCATATTTCTCACTCATTGATATTCATACCATGCATATAACATATATAATAATTAATAACAATCCTCACACTAAACAATCAGATCAATTTGCCTATTTTGACCATTTCAGAATTACCCAACTCAATTTGTTTTTGATTTTTTTTTTTTTTGCCAAAAACAAAAAGAAAACAATTCCTTTAATTTGCCATTCATTGATTGAACAAGGTGATTGATTAATTGATTATCAATTGAATCATACATTGACTGCTTGATAATATATTATACTGTCAATATAAGTTGATTGATTTTTTTATTATTAAGTAATTGATTCTATTTGGCTGGCCTTTCATGGAAATGAAGAACAATTCATTTAAAAGAAAAGAATTTGATCATAACAATAAAAGGTTTAACTCAAATTCAAATAACAATAACGATTCATTATTTTATGAAAATGGTGAAACTAATAAACAATTTAATGATAGATTAAATTACCTTTTAGTTAATTCAATTGGTTATAACGTTATCGTTACTGTTAATTCTGGTTTACAATATGATGGGTTGTTGACTGCAGCAAATATTGATTCAACAGATGGTATTGATATCATTTTAGATAATCCAAAATTAGTATCAAATAACTTCTCTTCCAATAACGAAAACAATAAATTTGTTGACTTAAAGGATAAATTACTAATTGAGGGTAGCGATGTAATGGAGATTCAATTAAAAGATATTGATCTTTCATTGGATGAAACTTGGGAAAATAATGTTAAAGAAAAAGAAAGTAATAATAGTAATGTAGTAATTAATAGCTCCAATAATACTACAGTAGAAGAAATCACCGAATCGTTTAAAACAGATGTTGATATCTCTGGTGGTAATAAAATTTTAACGGAAAGAGAATTGACTAAATGGGAACCAGAAGATGATAAATTAAGTTTAGGACAAACTTTGGAAGAATCCTCATCTAATTGGGATCAATTTGCTGTTAATGAACAAAAATTTGGAGTTAAATCAACTTATGATGAACATTTTTATACCACAAAGATTAATAAAAATGATCCAAATTATGAACAAAGATTGAAAGAAGCACAGAAGATTGCTCATGAAATTGAAAATCAGGAATCTACAGGAAATATTCACTTGGCTGAGGACAGAGGTATAATTATCGATGATTCTGGTATGGACGAAGAAGATTTATATTCAGGTGTTGATAGAAGGGGTGATGAATTGTTAGCTTCACTAAAAATTAATGCTAAACCTTCAGCTCAAAAAAAAAATAGTAAATACGTCCCACCATCATTGAGAAATCAACCACATTACATGGATCCAGTTATTATTTCTTCAACTATCGCTAAAGATAATATTGGCGCTGCAACAATTAAACCATCAAATGTCGCACAATTGGGTAAATCCAATGAAAAAAATGAAAATGAAAGGAAGGAAACTGTTCCATCGGCATCAGCTTCGCCGGCAACAACCCCAGCACCAGTACCATCAATTTCAATGAAAGCAGTTGAATTGGAATCTTCTGAAAAGAAGAATGACGCTCCAACCACTTCCACCAAAAAAATCCATCCTAGAGTTCATGAACCATTAACATCGTTTAATAGAGGCTTGCATGTTAAGGATTCTCCAAAACCAAGAATTCCTTTACCATCGACTAAAGAAGCACAAATTGAAGAATTGAAGAATTTTTCTGAAAAATTTAAAGTACCATATGAGGTACCAAGTGATATGAAGTCACCTTCCAAGATTAATAATGTGGAAAGTACACCAGATATGAGAAAGAAATCGATTAGTCCAACTAATGGTCAACCATTGCAACAACCATCAAACACTTCATCACCATCGATCAATAAAAGGCAATTACATAGTCATGATGGTAAAAGTAACTTACATTCGAGAAAACGTGGATCCGGCCCATTCTTTAAGAAAATGCAAAACATTAGTAATAAGAAGGAATTATTTGAATCTAGTTTTAATTTATTCCAAGAGAGCAAGAAAAAGCACGATGAAGATAAGCAAATGGAACCCTTTTTCATTGAAAAGCCATATTTTACTGCACCAACATGGAACGGTACCGTAGATGAATCATATAAGACATTTTTCCCAGATGAGAATACTGCAATTCAGCAAGCACAAATTAAGTTACAACAACGTCAAATGACAATGAACAATATGTTTAATCAAATGAATATACCAGGTGCCACAGCGGGCATCACAATGGATGGTATAGAATATCAAATGAATGGTATTCCAATTGGTGCTAATGGTATGATAAATGGTATGCCAATGGGCCCTAATGGTAATGTTACCACTGGTGGTGCACCAAATGCAATGTTAATGAATGGTTTCCCAATTGGTGCTGGTGCTGGTGCTGGTAATAATGGTATGTATCCATTTCAACCACAACCGATATTTTATCCAACTATGCAACCTACAATGCCCATAATGGCTAATGCAGGTGCTACAAATGCACCAATGGGTCCAATTGGTGGTGGTCCTGGTAGCCCAATTACTTCTAAGGCTCATATTAGTGAAGAAAATAAAAACACCAATTCCGGTAATAGTAATAGTACAACCAATATATCACCTCAACCAACTACTTCACCACATATACCACAAAGTTATATTAACCAACCATTCGGATATCCAATACCACCTTTCCAGAACCCAATGGCTAATGCAATGAACGCAGGTAATTACAAACAATATTATGGTAGTAATAATAACAGTTATAATAATATTGGTACTACTGGAAGTAGTGAGCAACGTAACCGTTATAACCGTCACCATCATCATAATGGTGGTAATCACAATCGTTATAATGGACCAAGAAATAATGTACGTAATTAATTCAAGAAAATACTGAATTGATTCAAAAAAAAAATATTTCTCAATTATTAAAACTATATTAACGAATATATATGTATCTAATAAATAGTGATATATTAATATATGTATAAAACTTTCTTATTTTTGTGTTTTCAAAGACAATTAACGTTTTAATGGCAATTTGGAATTTGTGTCCTAACTGCTCTTCCCGGATGAAAATGAAGCTCGTTTAAATCGTAATTTTCCGAATCAGAGAAAATATTTTCATTTACCGATTGATGTTTCTTGTTTATCATTGCGATCAATAACAACAATTGTTCTATACTCACATTTGCTTATCTTTTTAAGCCTGCATACCACATTTTATTAATTTATAATTGGTTTGATTACTATAGTAATTAAGTTTTAATATTATGTATCCGTTGACCGCTACTACTAAAGACAATTTCGTATCATCGACTTCTACTTCTAGTGAAACATTGATCAATGATGCTTTACCTACTTTAGAACTAATTGATCCAAATTTAATTGCTAGAGGTCATGCAAGACGTATGGGTCATTTAGAGAATTATTTTGCTCTTTTACAAAGACAAAAGTTGTATACAAATTTTACCATGTATTATGAGTTAAATAAGTCTTTAAAATTAACAGATTTAACTCGGTCACTTAGAGAATTAATTTTGAATTATCCAATATTAGCTACTACTATTGTACCCAAGGGTTATCCCAATCATACTGAATTTTATGAAAGTGACCAATATTTAAATGAGCCTTACCCAAAACATGATTTTATAAAAATTTTAGATGAATTGAAAATTAATGATGTTATAATAAATGAGCAACAAGAGTACCAAGACATACTTACCAAGATTAAAAATCAATATTTGATAGATGGTGAAAAAGTTACATCTGAATTGACAGTTTTGGTGAATAGTATTATTTTACCAATTTATCAATTAGATAAATTAAATTGGAGAATTTTAATATTAGATGATTATAAAAAAAATAATGATCAATCATTTAGAAAAATTGTGTATATAAGTAATCATTGTAATTCTGATGCAATGACAAGTTACAATTTGGTGAATGAACTCTTGAAAATTTTGAATAAAGAAAATATTAGCAATAATGAATTTACAATAAATCAAGATGGATTAATATTCAATTATAAAAAAGATTTTGAAAAGATGAGTAAACTACCACCTCCTATAACTGATTTAGTAAATTACAAACCTACTATAAAATCAATACCCCAATTTGTTATTTCTGCCCTAATTAAAAAATATTTAAATTATAAATCACCACCTTCAGTAATTACTAAGAGGCTTTACCAAAATGGACAATTGCATTTAGACTCGAATGTAAAACCTAATTATCATCATTGGTTAAATTTAACACCTGGAGAATTGGGCAACTTGAGACAAGTGATTAAATCAAAAAATTGTTCAATTACTGGTTTTTTGCAAACCATACTTTTTTTCACTCTAAAGAAAGATGGGAAATTTGATAATAGACCATGGGATCAATTAGGTTTTGATATAAGTATACCAAATGATACAAGAAAATTATTACCACCCGATGAACTGAATAATTTTAAATTTGGTAGTAATGTCGGTGGTACTCATTATTCCTTTAGTATTGCATTTTTACAACCGAAAAAATTTTGGTCCATGTGTGAATATTATACAAAAGTTATTCAAACAGGTGATTATTTGATTGGTCTTGGTAGTATAATGGTAGGACCTATTGTCAATAAGGTAAATATCGATAAATTGATAAGTGATTCTTATCTAGGGAATAGAAGGGGAGGTATTATATTGAGTAATATTGGTATGTTAGGTGACACAGACAAGGACACCAATGAAACTACAAGTGCAGACACAATTAGATCTACGAATACAAATACAAATACGGATATGAATACGGATACGAATGGCACTGCTAATGCGAGTGCAAATCATGACAAGAAGGCTGAAACTGAATATACGATTAAAGATGTCAAATTCATACAAGATGTGGGGGATTTGAATTTTTCAATGTGTGTTAATTGTTGCTCCACAGCCGCCGGAGGAATTCAAATTGGTTTAAGTACCGTCGCAGGTTCAATTTGGGCACGTGAGTCGGAATTCCATCAATTTTGCCGGATTTTGCGACAGGAAATTTTAACGATTTCCGAAAAGGGCGAAACTCCGTCGTTTGTCTGCGCTGTTCGTTCCACGTGAACGATGAGATCTGCTATTTGTATATAAATGGATGATCTTCACAGATCTTGATTGCTGTTTGTGTGGTCCTCTCGTCTGAATTTTACGTTAGAGTAATTTATAGACATTCCTTTGTTGCAAGTATTGAGATTATAGGAGTTAGAACCGAAACTAATCTTATTTCAACTGAATTATATCGAATTAAATTAAACTTAAATTCTATAATTGCATCGAACTGAATTTCCAAATTATTATAAAGACTAAAAGGAAAAAAAAGACTAAAAAGACAATTGAACTACTATAATATAAAAATGGTTGATTTATTTAATGCTACTTCTGAAATCAAATATGACGCTATCGTCATTGGTGCTGGTGTTATTGGCCCCTGTGTTGCTACAGGTTTAGCACGTATGGGTAAAAAAGTATTAATTGTAGAACGTGATTGGTCATTACCACAAAGAATTGTTGGTGAATTAATGCAACCAGGTGGTGTAAGAGCTTTAAGATCTTTGGGTATGATTCAATCGATTAATAATATTAATGCTCAACCTGTCACCGGTTATACTGTTATTTATAATGGTGAAAAAGTTATCATACCATATCCATTTAAATCTGATGTTGCACCAATTGTTAAATTAGATAAATTAATCAAAAATGGTAATGATCAAGTAGTGGATGATACATTTATAAAACGTTCAGATTTTGAAGATGATGAAAGAGAACGTGGTGTTGCATTTGTTCATGGTGAATTTTTAATGAATTTAAGAAAAATTGTTCAAGATGAACCAAACATTACTTGCCTACAAGGTAATTGTATCGAAATATTGAAGAATAATAAGAATGAAATTATTGGTGCTAAAGTGGAAATTGAAAATAGAGGCAATATAAACTTTAATGCAAATGTTACATTTATTTGTGACGGTATCTTTTCCCATTTAAGGACTGAATTATCACCAGAACATATACCAAAGAAGGATTCCTCATTTGTTGGTATGTCACTTTTCAATACAAATTTACCAACAAAATATCATGGTCATGTTGTCATTGGTGATAAACATATGCCTATTATTATTTATCAAATTTCACCAACAGAGACAAGAATTTTATGTGCTTATAATTCACCAAATCCACCAAAAGATATTAAAAATTGGTTATTGAATGATGTAAAACCTTTTATTCCTAATGAAATTACCAAATCTTTTATTGAAGCAGTTGATGAACATAATTATAAATGTATGCCTAATTCATATTTACCAGCTAGACAAAATGATGTTATTGGTCTTTGTGTTATTGGTGATGCCCTAAATATGAGACATCCATTGACTGGTGGTGGTATGACTGTTGGTTTGAACGATGTTGTATTAATGTTACAAAAAATTGGTCACTTAGATTTTAATGATCGCGCTACTGTTTTAGATGAATTGTTAGATTTCCATTATGATAAGAAAAATTACGATACCGTGATAAATGTGTTATCTATTGCGTTATATTCATTATTTGCAGCACAAGATAATAATAATTTAAAATTTTTGCAAAAAGGTTGTTTCAAATATTTCCAACGTGGTGGAGATTGTATTAATGTACCAATTCAATTTTTATCTGGTCTTTTACCAAGTCCCTTACAATTAACTAAAGTTTTCTTTTCAGTAGCATTGTATACCATTTACTTGAGAATTGAAGAAATGGGTATATTCGGATTCCCACTGGCCATTTTACAAGGTATTAGTATATTATTTACTGCTATTAAAGTCTTCACTCCATATTTATTAGGTGAATTAATGGGTTAATCAATTCAGGACAAGTAATGCACCCAACCAATATATATATAAGAAAAAAAAAGTACATTTTATTATTTTAAATTTGTTCTTCATTATATAAAAAAAACAATGAATCATTAATGGAATACAATAAAACTGAAATGCAAAAATGTTTGCCCAAATTTATTCAGGCAAAATACTATAATTTTCATCTATTCAGTATATATTTTATATACTTAATTGTATTCATCGTTTTCAACTAAAATTACTTATTAATAATACCAATAAACCTAAGTATACTAAGTATACCAAGTATATATTATTAATATAATTATGTATAGTTAAAGCTAAAGATAATATAGTAGCTATTAAAGATAAAGAAACTATTAATGGTCCAGGAAAAAGATATTACTATATAATGTCATATATATAATTTTAAGAATAAATAAGAATGAAAAGAATTAAAAGAATAAGATTTAAAAATAATTATTCTTATTTATTTGCAATTTTTTTGTTGTTTTTACCATTTGGTAATTTTCTGTTTTTAGCTTTTTCAAAAAAACGTTACTAAATATAATGCAAGATTGTTAAGGAATCTATGATTTCAAATACACATTTACATATATAAATTTATAGACATATATACAAAAACTTAGATAAAGAAAAACTTAATTAAAGATGTCCCAATTAACATGGAGACAGTGGGGTAAAGTTTATACAGCAGGTGCTGGAATAATATTTACAGGAGTTATTTTATTTAAGTACACAACACCAAGGGATGAAGAACTAATTGCGAAATTCTCACCTGAAGTAAGGAAAGAATATGAGAAAGCAAGAAACTTGAGACAAGAAGAGCAAAAGGAGTTAATGAAGATTGTTCAGAGAACAGCTTGTAGTAATGAACCTATTTGGAAAACTGGACCAATTAAATCACCTTGGGATGTTTCTCAAAGCAATAAATTAAATGATAATTTTATGGAACAGATACATAGAGATAGAGCAAAGAGAAGAGAAGAGGATGAAGTAGATGAATCACGAACAAGTAAAGAAACACAACTGAACAAAAACAACAATTCAATCGATGGCAATCAAAATAAATGAAGATGAAACGCGTGAAATCTCCCTGTTTGAAAAAAGAAGAATAAACGCGTAAATTTTTTTTCATGTTTTCTTTGGGCCAAAAAGTGGAAATTATCGATATAAATATTTGGACATTACATTTTTTTACTGCTCACTACAGCTGTTGTATTTTTTTAGTCCAAGTGTTTTAATTAATTATTTAGCTTAACATATTCAAGAAACAAAAATACAAAGAAGAAACATACAACAAATGACCAAACAACAAAAAATGTCACATTCATTAAAGATTCAATTAAGAAGTGAAAATGCTACAGTTCCAACTAAAGGTTCAGTTGTCGCTGCTGGTTATGATATTTATTCATCTGAAGATTGTATTATTAAGGCTGAAGATCAAGCTTTAGTCTCAACTGATATTTCATTTACTGTGCCAGTAGGTACATATGGTAGAATTGCACCAAGATCTGGTCTTGCTGTCAAACATGGTATTCAAACCGGTGCTGGTGTCGTTGATAGAGATTATACTGGTGAAGTGAAAATTGTTCTTTTCAATCACTCTAAGAAAGACTTTGAGATTAAGAAAGGTGATCGTATTGCACAATTAATCTTAGAAAAAATTGTTGATGATGCTGAGATTGTTGTCGTTGAATCTTTAGAAGAAAGTGAAAGAGGTGCTGGTGGTTTTGGTTCCACTGGTAAATAATTAGTTTTACTATGACTAAACAACTCAAATTAAAACAAAAAAAGTAACAATTACAGAAATAGCATTCAAGTTCTTAACAATCAAATTTATATTTTAATATCATAAAAAACAATATATAAATATTTTGTAAATATATATAACATTCTAACCAATATAACACTCCAAGTGTCAAATATACCATTAAAACAAAACATGATGGTGGCCTGCAATGAGGGCAAATAGCAGAGATTTCTAGTGAGGAATTGACAGTTTGGTGGTTACCCGCACAGCGCAGACTTATTTGAAAACTAAACAAACTGAATTTATATTATTTGAGCGTTAAGGCAAGAGATTGATGAGTGTAACCAGCGTTGATTCTACCTCGAGGGCAAGGACACGCTATCCCTTGAGGATGGAAACTATACCCATTATAAATAATGAATCTATCAATAAAGAAATTTCACTTTCCGGTGATTACGGTACCAGTAAACACAATAAAAGTAATACTAATAATAACAATAATAATGACAGGAATAAGGATAAAAACAACAATAACAAGGATAATATCAACAATAATAACAAAAGTTTGGAAAGTGACGATGAATTTAAATTTAAAAGACATCAAAATAAACATATTAAAGGTTTTACTACATTAGGTGAAAAATTAGACAATTTACACTCTAAATTGACACCAAAGAGAATAGAAAATTTTGATTCATCATATCCAATTAATCCAACTTCAAATTTGGATATTGAATCTCCTACACAAACTAAATCTCAAAATTCAAAACTAAATTCCCAGTTACCAACCGATAATAATGATGATTTAAATAATAATGATTCAGATATACAAGTTCCTCAAACCCAACAAGATTTTTTAGAAGATCCACCAAATATTATGTCAAATCCTCCAAATTTGATACCAAATAATTTATCACAAAATATTATTAATTCACCTATTCAACAGCAATCACAAAAAAATCAACAAGGTCAACAACAAATGTATCCTATGTATTATGTGCCTGTACCAACATCACCGATTAATCCAAATTCAATGAACAACAATAATGAAAATAATAATAATAATAATAATAATAACAATAATAATAATAATAATAACATGAATAGTATGCCACAATTTATACCAATTTATCCAAATTTTTTGAACCAACATTTACCATCATCATACCCAACACAATATTTACCACCATCAAGTTTTGGTAATTTTTATAATAATAATAATAATAATAATAATAATAATGGTAATAGTAATAATGGTAATAATAAAAACAGAAAAAACAGAAGATCATTATCTGAACAACGTGGTAGAAGATTATCAATTCTATCAAATAGAGAACATTCTGTCATTTTACCACATAGAGATATACCAATTGAACAATATTATAGACATTTAGCTGATTTGAAAACTAGTGATAAATTAAAACAATTGTTTGCATGGTGTTCTACAAGATCAATGGATAATTTTATTGAAACTAACATCGATAATAAGTATTATAATAAAAATAAAACGAATAATTTTGATAGTCAATCGGCTGCTAATAATTATCTGGACTCTAAAAAAATTAGTTTAAATATTATTAAAAATTTTATTAAAGATTTAAACAATGGTAATATTAATATTGATTGGAATGATTATCATACAAACAATAATAATAATAAATATAATCTTAAAAATGAATCATCAATTTTACTTGACAGTAAGGGTAATGAAATAAGTGAAGATCCAGAAATAAAAGAATTATTTCAGGATGATGATGATGATGATGATGATTATCATAACAATAATTTTAATAAGGATAAAGAAAACGATAATAATAATAATGATAAAGCAGATGAAAAAGATGAAGAAACATATTTTTTCAACGGATTAAACGTAAAGAAGGTTAAAATAAAGAAAAGAAAATTAAATTCAAATAATTTTAAAAGCAAAATTGAAAAACCTAAGAAAAAAATCATAAAGAAAAATAAAGATTTATTACCAAATCCTAAGAATGCTGAAAACGAAAAAAATTTAAACTTATTAAATGAAAAAATTGACAAATTAAATAAAGAAATTAATGATTGGAAAATTGTTCTGGACAGTGAAAATCCTGAAGAAGATTGGAAATTTTTACATACTTTAACCGATGATAATAATTTACAAATTAAAGAAATGACTAATGAATTAAATGCAAATATTGATAATAGACAAAGAGAGATTCAAGCTATATTAAATGATTTAAAAGTTGATTTTACTAATAGATTAGAAAAATTGAAAACACATTCACATTTATTCAAATCACATTCAGCTATGTTGTCCAAAATAACTTTACAAAAAGTTAACTTATTATCAAAAGAGTTTTGTAAAAGACAAAATAATATTCAAAATAAACAGACAAATACATTAGATTTATTACAAGCTTTAAGTGAATCTTTAAGTGAAATGAATAAATATTAAAAAAATTTCATTTTATTTTTATATAGATTTTTGTATATAACCATTAACAACAGTGTAATATTAAAAAAAATAACCAATCTGTCTAAGATCGTTTCAGAAAACTGAGTCAATCAGCAGCAACTTAAACTCAATTGGTTTCAAATGGCAATAGAATTCAAAAAAGAAATGGGGCGAGCTGGGAATTGAACCCAGGGCCTCTCGCATATTTGAATTAAATACACCCAAAGCGAGAATCATACCACTAGACCACACGCCCTTAATTGAAAGTTTTGGTTTTTATGGTTTTCTGTAACTGTAAAAATAAACATTTTTTTTTAATTGAAAAGGATACTTTATTTATCAGCGTTTATCTATATATAAATTTTGTTTAACATTTCCTTTTATGTTTAGAAAAATTAAAAAGGTCAGATAATTGTATGTCTTAGTATCATGTAATACGATATTGTAATAGTATAAATATTTGGAATAATTGACCAAATTATAATTAATACTTCTTTATATTTTATTACTTTTTATATATTGATTTATAATTTTTATATAAAGAGGAGAAAAACTTCCAATTCCTTATATGGTAGTACCCATCCTAATTGTAATGTATTTTACGATATGTTTACTAAACTCCACTACTTTTGACCAAAAAAAAATCAAAAAAAAGCTTAGTTTTTCAATATTTCTCTATAAAACTGGAGATAGTCGGTGTTTTCTTGACCATAGCTGCACATCTTGCTATGTGAACTTACGGATTATTCTATTCGATCTATATATATTAGTATGTAAGATACCTAAATTATATATGACGATTTTGTTTTTCAAAAATCACCGTAATTTGGGTTACACGAATATTTTAATTTTTATTTTGCAATATTTCAATAATGGCTGTACTGAACATGTAACTAACAGATTAATCACATATTCTAACAAAACCTTATTTGCTTTTTGATTAATTGAAATTATAGAGCTGATGTTATTTTCATACAATAGACAAGTTTTTTGCTTTAGTTAAGCGCGAAGAGTCAAAAACATTTCAAAAAGTGCTTTTATGAAATAATAAAAAAATTCTTCTGTTAATGTAACTACAATTTTTTTGAAATTTTACACTCTTTCTGTTTTGTTTTAAATTTTTTGATATAGCGATTACTACACAATTTTACACTTTTAATTAATGTCATTAAATTAAAAGTAAAACTTTATATTTTTGAAAACCTTAATGACTAATTGAGTTTTTCTATAGATGGTAGTACTTTATACCATAATAATTATCTGCAAAGTTTTCTTGTCCAATTAAAAAGAAGTGAATGCTTAAAATAAAACTGAAGCAGACTTTAAACAAATTATTATTATCTTAGTCAAATTTTAACTTATTGTTTATTTTACATTTTGTAAAAACAGTTTGGAGTCAAATTAAAGATGATACTAAAAAAAAATATTTGAACATAATAACAACAATTTAAACTTGATTACAATAAGGAGAACATGTTAATCAAAAAATTATTAATAAATAAAACCTATTAACACACAACATATATAATAGTAGAAGTAAAGTTTAACTAGGAAATTTTCAATTTTACTAAAAATAAAATCAAGACAATGATAAGTCATACAAAATAATCCTTCTTTTAAAGTTTCAGTTTAAGTTACCTATATAGACAAATGTTGTTAACTAGAAAATTCTATCACATTCTTTATGGCCTTCCATTGTCTTGCATATTCGTAACCTTAAATTGTATACATGAGTAATTTATCATTTAATAGCAAACTGAATTGCTTAGTCATTTCCAGGGGCCCTGATTAATTAAACACTAAAAAGTAAGCGTTTATATTTACTTTTTAGCTTTTCAGGGTTTTTTCACTCGAATAATTTGATACCTTAATTTCACTATATTTCAACTGCCGGGTAAAATCTGAAAATTTTTGCGATGAGTTTGAAATTTTTATTATGTAAAATTTCATAAGATTCAAAAAAGGTATTTGTAATACAGCAATTATCATTGGTATCCTATTTAAACTGATCTTTGGAAGTTTTCATTAAGACCTTCCACATATTTTCCATTCGATAACCAAATAACCAAACAGAAAAAAAATTATATTAGATCTAAGATGTCTAGTGAAGAAATTAACAATATTACAGGTGAAGAAGTTGAACCTCAAGATGAATTTATCACTAATGATGAAGTGGAAGAAGTTGTCCCAACTGTTGAAGATGGTGAAGAACCAATAGATGAAGACGATGACATGCAAATGGATGAAACTGAAACTCTAGAAATTGATATGTCAAACAATTCAAAGGCCTATTTTGACAAACATTCAGATTCTGTTTTCACTATTGCTCACCATCCAACTTTGCCATTGGTCGTCTCTGGTGGTGGTGATAATGTGGCTTATTTATGGACATCTCATTCTCAACCACCAAAGTTTGCTGGTACTATCAATGATCATACTGAATCAGTTATTAGTAGTTCATTTACCACTGATGGTAAATTCTTAGTTACAGCTGATATGAATGGTAAAATTATTATTAGTTTGAGCGTGAAAGGTGGTTCTCAATGGAAAAAGACTGCTGAATTAACTGAAGTTGAAGAAGTAGTTTGGTTAAAGACTCATCCAACCGTTAGTAACGTTTTCGCATTTGGTGCCATTGATGGTTCAGTATGGTGTTATCAAATCAATAATGATGGTTCATTGGAACAACTGATGTCAGGTTTTATTCATCAACAAGATTGTACAAACGGTGAGTTCATTAATATTGATAAAGGTGAAGAATCTATCGAATTAGTGACTTGTGCATTAGATAGTACTGTGGTTGGTTGGAATTGTTACACCGCTCAACCATTATTTAAGATTACTCAATCAGAATTAAAAGGTTTAGAGGCCCCATGGGTTTCTATGTCCGTTGCGCCATCCAATTTAACTAATGGTAATTCTGGTATCGTTGGTATTGGTTCCAATAATGGTCTTTTAGCTATAGTTAATGCTAATAATAATGGTGCCATTTTACATATGGAAACAGTTATTCAATTATCAGCTGAACAAGAAGAGTTAGATGCTTCCATAGAATCTGTTTGCTGGTCTGATAGTTTTCCATTAATGGCTGTAGGGTTAGTTGATGGTGAAATTCTATTATATGAAACCACTTCTTGGAGAGTTAGACGTAAATTTAAATTAGAAGATTCTGTTACGAAAATTATTTTTGACAACAACGATCTTTTCGTTTCATGTATCAATGGTAAAGTTTACCAATTTGACTCTAAGACAGGTAATGAAAAATACGTTTGTTTAGGTCATAATATGGGTGTTTTAGATTTCGTATTGGTAAAACCAAAGGATCCAAGTCAATCAAGAAAAATTATCACTGCTGGTGATGAAGGTGTATCGTTAGTTTTTGAAGTTCCAAATTAAACAAACTGAAAATTCATAGAAAAGAAAAAAGAAAATAACATAACAACAAGTGCAAACCATTTACAGGAAATAAACTATATCAAGTAACTATCAAAGATATTAAAATAAATCTCACAACATATCATTACTTCGAAAACCCATCATTATTAGAACATTAACTAAATAAAACGTTATATAATATTATTTGTACATTATACTAATAATTTGAAGAAAAAAATTACACAATAAATTATTTATTTTTGACTGCTTTAACCTAAAGTCTTTGAGCCACATAGTTTAACAGTTGAATGCTTTACAATAGTGGTAACTGTAGTTACCCTTCTAATATTTTCCTGTAACTTGGTTGGTTCAACTTTTTCAGTTGACATAGTGGTAATAGGAATTGTTGTCGACGTCTTAGTTTGAGCCTGGCATGATTTTTTCTCTTTGAAAAAAATATCTGAGCTGACAGTAAAAGGCTCATAAGTTGACCATGCTTTTGCCTTAGCAGTTTTAGCAATTACACCATCAGATGGGATATTGATGATATTTGAAGATTCTGAATTCTTATTTAATTTTCCCAAAGTGATTTGATAATGATCTAAGTCAAATATGACATACGCGCGATTTAAGAAAACGTCTCCCAAGGTGATTTCATTTTCACCTCTTTGAATAGCGAATCCACATGTATTACTATTGTCATCAGGAGATAAGAAAAGATCAGACAATGGCATTTCAATTTGAATATCACCAAAATCAAATACAAAATTTTTCTCATTCAAAACACTATTATCACTTAAACATTCCATAAGATAAATACCATCATTATCACTCCAAGTGGCATTTACGTATGATGCAAGTTTATCAGCAATTGTTTGTGGGAAGAACATGAACGTACTACCTGAATCAATTAGAGTTGGGTACTTAGTGGTCATGATTGAATCAAATTCGCATGATTTTTCATCTTTGAAACTAATACCTTGAATTGTTAATGATAGCGTACTTGGTTTATCAACAACACTTGGATACATGTTGATCATCGGAAAAGTTACCAACTCACCATCAACTTTGTTCTGATCAAACGCACCAAACAATATAGAGCTAGTATCGTCTAAACATAAAGAATATGCCACTGAATCAATAATACCTTCACTTTTTAAAATTTGGGGAAAGTTAGCATAGTATTTATTTGGTGCATTATCATAATTTTTTACAGATTCACGTCTTTCAAACCCAATACCTAAAACACCGCCAATTGCTGTTGTTGCAAAATCAGCTAGTCCAAATTGAACATTTTCAATTTCCATATCACCAAACTTAAAAGTTTCTTTTGCCCAAATACCATCAGCAAAAGATTTATCAGCATATTCAATATAAAATCTAGAATCACCCACTTGAGAAAAACTAGATGATTCTCCATCATTAAATTGATCAAGACCATCACAATCGATTAACTGATCAGATGTTATTTCTGCATTGTTATATTTTAAATTACAACTATCCTCACTGATACACTTTTCATAAGTAGCTTTACAAAAAACGTTTCCTGAATCCATGAGCCAAGTATCAGCAGAACCTGTATCAAATAAAACTGTAACTTTTTGTGGAGGTGTACCAATCTCTAAGGTGGTTGAATAATATGTATCTTGCACAAAATCTAAATTGAACTGTAAATGACTTCTTTTCTGCACAGAGGTGGTATCTGATTTTATTCTTCCAACTTTGTTTGGCGATAACGGTATTACAATGGCTAGTGCCGCATTGATTAACCAGAAAAATTCAATCACTCGTGTAAACATTGTTCTATCACTTCTTTAACTCAAATATTACTGAGCAAAAAAAAGAAGATCCTGCTATTTAATGTGGTCATTGATGGTTCCCTTTTATACACGAAAATATTTTGTTTCAGTTAAATTTACTGTCATCTTGTAAATTGCCGAAAAAGGAAATTACACGTTTTTTTAGTAATACCAATTCAAATCTGAAACAACAACATTGAATAAACGATAATCAATATTCTTGAATTATTGTATTAAATGGTTATATAGTGATTTTATACGCTTCAAAAATTAAACTCAAATTTTTCCTAAGTTACTAAAACCTATTGTGTTTAAAATCTCTTTGTTGATCTACTTCAACGCATCAAGTACTTTCAATTCTGATTGAATCAATTTAATAATATCTTTTCTTTTCTGTTTCAATGTCATTCTTTTCTCTGTTGGCAAATCAATCAAATCTACACCATCTAACTCAATAAGTAACTTCAAAAGCATTTCATTACAATAGTTTCTCTCATATATTAATTTCTCATCATCCTTATTAAATACCTCTAAAAGTTTCTCAATTCTAGTCTTAAACTCATTCTCATATCTAAGTCTAATATTTTCAAGCTTACCTTCTAAAGTTAATGGAATTGGCTTTTCATCAATACCTTTATTCTTGTGAATCTTACCTGTTGAACCATCTTTAGAATCCTGAGAAATTTTTTTCCAAAAGACAAATACTACTGCTACAGCAATACCACTAGTAAAAGCCCAAAGGGCTACGTTGTTATCCATTATTGTCAGCAATATAACTCTATTGTTTGAAACTTTTTAATTTGTGGAAAATAATTTTCCAAATTATCAATTTTTGAAAAAAAAAAAACTGTTTGATTTCAAGGGAAACGAAAATAGATAAGTTATCAACTCAAAGACAACTGAAAGAAGAGAGGAAAAAACTGAACGTAGCTGGATTTAGAACTTATTGTGAACATGGTGGCAATATTGAGTGACCAAGAGTCTTTAACTTTATTGTACAACTCTCTTGTATCAAATCAAACGGCTAAATTAAGGATAATACTAGAGCCTGATTTAAAAACGTTCTATCACATCATTAACGGTATTAATATTACAGATTGTAATGTACAATATTTGAAATTAAATTTATTAGAGACTATACTAGAGTTAGATGAAAATTTGAGAAATGAAGTCGGGGCTGCATATGAAAACCTTATAAATACTATTTACAAACAAGTTCAACTAAATGATACTTTAAAGGTTAATAATTTGAGAACTAATTTGAAATTTATCAAGCTGTTGAACAAATGTGTTAACTTTGCACCTAATGTTGAATATCCAAACGTTCTTCAGCTGAATGAATACCTATATTTTCTATTAAATGAATTCTACGATATTTCCCCTGAGGAGAACACTACTTTGATAAAACAAACTATATCTGAATTACTATTCTTCTTTACGTTAAAGAATGTGGATAAACAATATGTAGACATGTTATTTGTTACAAAGCTAAATGAATTGTTGTTATTACTAGTCAATAAGTATATGGTTCATTTAAATTTCAAATATTCTATCAAGTTGAAAATACCCGCTAGGGAAAATAACAAGAAAATAGTAGATTTTGGCTCAGATAATACATCGAAACCCATGATTAGATATGATTATAGCTCTAACAAAGGTTTAGATAGTAACTTACCCATCCCAAACCCAGTACCTTTGAAAAATAGTTTAGAGCGGAAAATTTTAACAAGTATTATTGTAATATATTCATCAATTGATTACAATTTAATTATACAGAATTACGGGAGTACTAACAATGATTTGATTAATATATGGAAAAACCCACATATTAGATTGTTCATATCTAGTTTGTTGAAACATTCTGATATAGAACTAAAGATTGCATCGTTAAAATTTTTATTATATCCCATAATTAATGACCTACATGTGTATAAGAATGATACGCAAATGTTAAACCAATATTTACCATATTTATTTAACGTAATCAATTTCAAATATGTACCATTTTGGTTTGATCCATTTGATATTTTAATTTCTTTACTAGATTTATTTAATAGTACAAATAAATTAAACAATCCAATAACATTATTTTTACAAAATTCAAATTTACATCAGAGTTTGTTACATCTTTTCTCAAAATGTGTTTCTTTAGACAAATACAATGAAAACGAAATGGTTACCACGATAAAGATAATTAAATTATGGGCATCATTAAGTGCATATGATGAATTAACAAGAATAACAGTTATATCAATACCAAATATTTTACAACAATTGCAAAATGGGTTACAGCAACATTTCAAATTATTAAATGAATTTATGGATTTTTATCAAGAAATCAAAAATGATCCTCAAGTTAATCTTGGAAAAATACCATGTCTCTATGATAGTGAAATTACAATTTCATGGTTAAAATTGTTGAAATCATTTTCAAGAAGTGTAATGGCATTAAGAACAAAATTAGAACCCACTAAATTAACAAACTATTTAAGTGATTTGTTGAAAGTTACATATTCAATAACAATACACTGTTTTAATAATAGTAATGAATTTTTATTAGCAGAATTAAATATTATGGGATTAACTTTGGGTAATATTTGTAATTTTATTGTTGAATTTTCATCATTGCAAGGTACGGTTTTAGAGCATGGTATTATTGAAACCATTAGCCAAATTTTAACAGATCCGCTTTTTAATGAACAAATTTATAATGAGAGTAGTGCGATTATAAGTAGTGATTTGCAAGATATTAGAATAGCAAAATTTAAAGATTTACCCATCAATGATATTAAAACATATTCTTTATGGGTTTTAAGACACTTAATGTATAATTGTCAAAATACTGAAAAAATCTTACTTTTGCAAAAAATATCATTAGATACAATATTAGATTTCATTAATGATCCATGTTGGTCAGTACAAGAACAATGTTTCCAATTAATTAGAAATTTAACCTGTAATTCTAGAAGAGTTGTTAATTTTTTATTGGATAAATTTAAAATTCCAGAAGAAAGTGATAGTGAAGATGAAATGGAAAATATTCAAGCAGATGATGATAATGCCAATAACAATAGCAGTAATAACTATCATGATAAGACACGCCGTAGTAATAATCATGAAGACATTTATTTATTCCAATTTTTATCGAGAAAAATGCAGTTATTAGATGTTTCTGATACAATACAAAGACAAACATTAGAGGCAATCTTATACATTGTTAATAATATTACTGCTGTTAATGAACAGAAGAAGGAATTAATTATTTTACAAGATGAGATATTGTATATTATTAAAGATATATTGAGTGAAACAAATAACAAATTTATCAAGTATGGTAATGATTATGAATTAAAATTAGCAAGTTTATGGGTATTAAATAATTTATTATGGAATTCATCAGTATCATCATATACACAATATGTTTTAGAAGGTTATTCTGCCACTGCAGATATTACAGTGAGTAATGATAGTGATAAAGAAAGGAGGAAGAAAGATAACGTAGGTAAAGCATATTTGTCGTTTAATAATAATAATAATAGTAGTAGTAGCAGTAGTAGTGGTAGTGGTATTCATAATAATAGTAATAGGGGTTATAGTTATAATGAGAATAATGATAAAGTTAATGAAGAAAATCAAGATGATAATGGTAGTGATGATGATGATTCTGAATTTATTCATCCATATAATAATGGTAATTACGATAATGACAATAATGATAGTGAAAATAATAATGATCATAATAATATTATCAATGATACTAATGAAAATAAGATGCATGCAAATTATAATACAGTTAGAAGATGTCAAAAATTAATTAATATAGGGTTGTATGAAGTAATAAAACAGAATATTTTTGATGATTGTCTTGATGTGAGAGAAAAATCACGTACTTTGTTGTACCATATGGATCTATTAAAGAACACAATGAAGTGATATCACGATTGAAAATGATCCATCAATTGTCATGACATAAGAAAGTTAAGTAAATTATGATATGTAAGAAATATATTTAACTAATGTTTATATGAGATATAATTCAACTTTTCGCACGGGATGTTAAAACAATGTAGCTACAAACTGATATTGCTAAATTTTATGTTAGGTGACTAAATTCTAGACAAAATTATCCGATGAATGAAAAGCGCAATAAATAAGTTTAGTTCTGTTCGAAAAAGAGTCACGAAGAAATATCAACATGATGTTTGGGTGTCATTAAATTGGTATTGAAATTACATTGAAATGGAAGAGTTTAGTTCAAAGTAAGATATAGGATACTTAAGAGATACTAAGAAAAGAGATTCAAATGACAAGATATATTGGTTGTATAGATTTACACAATGGTGAAGTTAAACAAATTGTAGGTGGTACACTTACTGATAACGATAATGGATATGCAATTGAAGATGATAAGTCTAAATTGAAGACAAATTTTGTATCAAGCTATCCCTCTACATATTATGCTCAATTATTGAAGGCAAATAATGTTATTGGTTCACATGTAATTAAGTTAGGACCAAATAATGATAAAGCAGCTATGGATGCTTTAATGATGGCACCAAATTTCTTACAAATTGGTGGTGGTATTAATGATACTAATTGTTTAAAATGGTTAGAATTTGCGTCAAAGATTATTGTTACATCCTGGTTATTTGATTCGGTGAGTGGTAATTTTTTGGAAGATAGATTAAAGAAGTTGTTTGAAATGTGTGGCAAAGAACGAATTGTTGTTGATTTAAGTTGTAGGAAAGTTAAAAATGAAGAGATTAGTAATTATAATAATGAATTTAAATGGATTGTTGCTATGAATAAATGGCAAACATTAACGAATTTAGAATTGAATAAAGAAACATTTACGCAATTAAGTAAATATACAAATGAATTTTTAATTCATGCGGCAGATGTTGAAGGTCTTTGTAATGGTATTGATAAAGAATTAGTTTTAAAACTAGATGAATGGACCAATGAATTAGATTCAGAGGTTAGGATTGTTTATGCTGGTGGTGCTAAATCAGTTGATGATTTAGAATTAGTAGATAAATTATCGAATGGTAGAGTTGATTTAACTTTTGGTAGTGCCTTAGATATATTTGGAGGTAGTTTAGTTAAATTTGAAGATTGTGTAAAGTGGAACATGAATTTGGAATAGTTCTTTTCACAAATTTTAATCTTAGTTATGTATATATATATAAAGTAATTATAGAGACGTGAGTATATGAGGATAAAGTAATTTATAATACAATTTTATTTTATTTTATTTTTATTTTTTGATTTTGTTACATGAAAATTACCATATTGAAACATTTTATATAATATAGTAGTGGGTTTAATTTATATAAGTGTGTTACGTTACGTTACGTTACGTTATGTTATTTTATTTGTTTATTTATTTTCTAATTTACCAAGCGTTATCATAACTGTTATTACCATTATTCATGTTTGGATTATTTGATTGACCGTAGTTATTTGAATTTGAGTTGTAGTTATTCATTGAATTAGGGTTACCATTTTGGTCATAATTATTAGCGTAGTTATTATTATTATTATTGTTATTTTGCATATCATTATATGCTACATTATTTCCCATATTTATATTATTATTATTATTATTATTATTTTGCATATCGATATCCATATTATTATTATTATTATTATTATTACCATTATAACCCATATTTGTTAAATCATTATTACCTGGTGCAAAATTAACTTTTTCATGTTCCATTTGGTTTAATGATAATAAAATTGAAGCTACTTTTTTCTGTAAAGTGTCAATACCACGAGTAATAACTTGATCAATAGTAATTGAACCTATTGATTCTACATTCATATAAAAAGTTTCAGCTTTAGCTTTATAATCGAATGGTTCACCTTCAATTGGTGGATCTTCAAATTCACAATTTTTAGAATGTGGCCATTCCTTTTCAGGATCGACTTCATGCCAATATTTAGTATGTTTTAATTTATTCCAAGGATCATATTCGAATTCAATAGCTGAAGTTGCCCCCCATTTAGCATGTTCCTTTGCAATACCTTTCTTTGCAATACAGGTTAATTTAATTTCTTGACCCTTCTTTAATTTACAAATAAGAATACCGTTACCTTCTTTATCCTGTATTATAGGATGACCGATATTACGATTTAATAAATTTGAAACAATATTTAAATCCTTAGCGTAAACGTTAGTGATGCTTTCATTTTCACCGACAGCCATAAGAGTTAATACTACGGAACATTTATCACAATGGTCTTCACAAAAGCAATCACGACTATATTCCATTTGTTCGATATCCATACTTTGCAATGGTATCAAACCTAGTCTATGAGCTATAAATTCATCAGCTAAGACAGTAGTGTTTGTTTCAATTTGTACAGAATCAATGGCTAAAGTTGGAATTTCAGCGATCATGACACGACGAATTGAGTTAGCTAGTGCTAAATCGACATTAGATAGGATAAAGTCTACATTGTTTGGGGTAGCTTCTCTAATCTTCACTTGTGGACCTTCCTCGTTCATATGTGTGTGTGTGAGTGTGTGTGTGAGTGTGTGTGTGAGTGTGTGTGTGTGAGTGAGTGAGAGCTTTGTTGTTGTCTGAATGGATGTTTCTTATTTTTTTTCAGTTGGTAAGCAAAATGCGTTTTCAGTTTTGTTTTCTGCGGAGTTTTCTGAGGCGTTTTTTGAGAGTGTTTTTTTTTCAGCGAGTTGAAAATTAAAAAATGTTTTTTTCATTTTTTCATTTTTTCATTTTTTTCAGTTTTTCTGCTGTGTTTTTTTGCTGTGTGAATTTTCTGTGTGGTTTTTCTCTTTCTGTCTTTCATTATCTACATTTATTTATATTATGTCATTTTAATATCTATACATTTTTTTATCTATCTACACACTTACACACTTATACTCAAGATATGCATACTCTTGTATCTACTCCCCTCCCCATCTCAATGGAATGGACGTGATCCACCACGTACAAATTCTAGAATCTTCCAACCTTCGGTCTCATCATCATCAATTTGCTCCGCTTCTCTGGTGAATACCATCGCATACGAACTCATCACAATATTAGAATCCCCTCCAGCAGCTATTTCACCTGTCTTGATCTTCTTGTATATTTGAATCTCTTGTGCTCTGCAACCAACCACTAAAACTGGAATGTCTTGTGGCGCCAACATCTTTGCACTCACAATTTCAACACCTCTGATATCTAAAATACGTCCATCTGAAAATAATTGCTTCTCTTTAAACATCTTTTGTTGTGCTGCATAAACATTAAATGGTGCTTCACTAAACCATTTCTTTAACACTTTCTCATCTCCTTTAATATATGCTTCTAAAATTTCAGGAACAACATACTCTCTTAAATGTTTTGTGAAACTGTGACTATTAAAATTGGCATCCATTAACTTAAATTGTGTAAATACTCTACCTGATTCTGTTTCAGCGAAAAAATTATGAAATTTACCACTTATCTTTCTTAATAACATAATAAATGGATTCTCACTATCGTCCCATAATTTAACCTTCAATTGTGTCATTGTACGACCAACAACTGTCTTCTCTTTAAATGTTTCCATTTTTTGACTCACGGTTTCCTTAGATTCAATATTTGTAGAAACTAACGCAGTACCTGCATCTTCATTACTCTTAACAGCTCTTATCCTTTCACCTGTCTTTAATGCTTCCTCTCTCTTTATTCTTCTTTCATCTTTGGTAATAAACCCACCATACATTGATGAGTCACCATTATCAATTACTTCAGAAACATCTTTATATATCTTCGTTTGTCTCACTGGTTCAAATGATTCATCTAATTTTTTCGCTGTCTCCACTGCTGCTTTCCTAGTACTCTTACCAATTTCAGAATCCCAGGCTTTCACAGCCATATCTTCCATAGTTTCACTTGTCTTCTTTAATGTCTTACCAACAATAGTAGATCCACGTTGTGCTTTTAAAAACGCTTCACGCGCCTTCTTATACGCATCACTTTCACCAATCTTACCAGATGCATCTTGTAATGTCTTTATATTATCTTGCAATTCTTGCGATTTAGTCCATTCTTTCTTAAATGTCTCACGGAAAACTTTCAATGGCGAATTTTGTGTATTATTACTACTATACATTATCTTACCATTAGAAAATAATCTTCTTGCCAGTAACAAATTTACTGGAGTGATACGAGCACTCTTAGAGACCAAAAACATCTCGTCTTGTTGCTTTCTTTGCTTCTCATTTCAAAAAATTTTGCCAATTCATTTTTTTTTTTCTTACTTTTTTTTATGGTTTTTTTCTCTTTCTCTTCGTCTTTTTTTTTTGGAATTGCTGAAAACGAAAACAGCTAAAACTGAAACTTAAACTTAAACTTAAACCAAATCAAAAAAGAAAAACAACTGAATTACAAAGACTGTCTGTCTCTCAGTGCAAGCAAATTTTGCTACCAGTCATTACAATTTATGTTCCAAGATGGGTAAGAAGAAAAGACAAATGTTCACTTTCCAACCATTCGACAATTTAACACCAATCAAATCACAACCCACTAAGACTAAAATCGTTCAAATTAATGATAATATTAATTATAATAATAATAACGATAACAACAACGATAACGATAACGATAACAATAATTTAAGATCTCCTTCTAATATAAATCTGGGCTCTAATTTAACCAACTATTTGGAACCACTTGTTAATTCTTCTCCTTTGAAACGATTGAAACCATCAGGCTCTCTTTTATCATCTCCTTTACAAAATAACTCTACAAATAACATAAATCAAATTAACACTTCTCATAACAATAACAATAACAATAATAATAACAATAATAATACAAGTCATCATACCAAAACATTGAAAAACGAATCTTATAAATTTTTAATGCTAGGCTCAACAATAATTATTAATAAAGATGGCGCCAAATTACAAATGGATAACGTCAAATGCTCAATCCTTTTGGAAAGAAATAAAGCTATTTTAGATTTTCAAAGGTCAAATTTATCAATTTTTGATAAACATATAAACTTATTACAAGATTGTAAAGAAATTATCTTTGACCAAAAATTTACTTGCTTCGGTATCAACTTAAACCAAACAAGAAATGTAACTTTAAAGAATAATTCAGAAAGATCTTTCAGAACTATCTTTTGGAAATTAAATGATCTAAACCATTGTGAAAAAATTAAATTCATGGCAAAGGGAACTAGAGATAGGGTCATTGACGTAAGAGTTTATCAATTGAATAACGAACAATTAATCATTTCAAGACTAGATAATTTAAATAAAAATCAATCCTTATTGGAACATGAAAAAATTGCTAATGATTTATTAAATAGAAAAGTTAAAACAACTTTCTTACAAAAGAAAAATTTCGGTTCTTTAAATATGAATAAAACAAACTATAACATTAGTCATAACACTAATGCTAATTATAATAAAATTAATAATAATAACAATAATAATAATATTCATAGTAATAACAATACATCAAATTCATTGCATTCAAAATTATTAAGGCATGCAACAAAAATTAAACTACCAAATAATAGTGATATTACTGGTTCTTCAGATAATGAAAATGAAAATAATAATAACAACACTAAAAATAATAAAGTAACTCCAACTCGAATATCAGCTGTAGATTTTTATTCAAAAAGGGGAATTTTTAAAGATGATAGACAATTCAATATGGAGCTAAGAAAATCTGAAAGACTTTTCAAAAAGGAACCATCAATTGTAAGAATTGATTCCACTGAAACTACTGATTTTGAAATACCAAAAGAATTTAAACCAACATTAAGAGAAAAATTTAATGATGGTATGATTTATACAGTAACTAATCAAGACTTTAAATGTCTTTATAACAATGATTGGATTAATGATTCAATTATTGATTTTTTAATTAAATTTTTCGTGGAAAGATCAATCAATTTGCAAATTATCAAAAGAGATGACGTTTACATAATGTCATCTTTTTTTTATACTAAATTAATAAGTAATTATTCTTCCAAAGAACAAAATATTTATGACAACGTCAAAAAATGGGTATCAAATGCTAACTTAATGGAAAAAAAATTTATCGTTATACCATTAAATATCAATTATCATTGGTTTGGTTGTATAATTATTAATTTAGATATTTTTTTACAATTTGTGAAAAATAAGACTAACAATACAGAAGCTATTGAGAATTTCAATAATAAAGGTAATAACATTGATAATAATGACAATAATAACATTGATGAATTAGAAAAGGAAGATATTACCATAGGTTACCCAATTATACAAATTTTAACTTTTGATTCATTAAGAGGTACACATACCAGAGAAGTAGATCCATTAAAAGATTTTATCGTACATTATGCAATGGACAAATATAATTTAACAATTGATAAATCATGGATCAAAATGAAAACTTGTTTAGTACCTGAACAACCAAATATGTCAGATTGTGGTGTCCATGTAATTCTAACGGTAAAAAAATTTTTCGAAGAGCCTAACAAAACTTTAGAAGTTTGGAGATCTACTAAATCAAGAAGTAGAGAATCAACAAAATTAGTAAATCAATATTTTGAAAAAGATAAAAGAAATAAGGCTAGAAAATTTTTCAGAAAAATTTTGGTTCAATTACAAAAGGAACAAATGGAAAGAATTGGTAATCAATCTGAAGTTAGTGATGATAAAGATGAAGATGATTTTGAAATTATTGAAGATAATTCAAAATTTCAACAATTAAATGAAAATAACATGGATAATGACAAACTGAATGATGATAACTCGAATGAAAAAAATGAGGAAGAAAACAATGAAGGAGATAATAATTTTGGTCAAAATGTTCAAGATGACGATGAAAATAAGAAATCTAGAGAAACATCACAAAGTCATGATCTTGAGTCAGATGAAAGTAATAATAATGCTAGTAGTGAAAATTTGAATAATAATATAGACCAACAGCCAACTATTAACCACAAAATAATAACTGAACCATCAAGTCCTACTCGAGATGAAAGCCCGTCAATGGAAAACACTAAACCTTATGAAAAAATCCCTCCACTAACAAGACGCATAGTAGATCCGAGGAGTTCACCTGTTCATAGTGATTCAGAGTCAGCACACGATATTATGAATCAAAATATTAACCAAATGAAATTATTTAATGATAATTACAATGAAAGTTCGCCAATTCGTACAAATAAATTTGATTCAAATAAAAGTCATTATTTCGAAAGAGCAAAAATAAGAAGAGAGCAAAATAGGTTAGCCATCGAAGAGAATATTGCTGAGTTTTCCGCAAATAGGAATAATGATTCATCAATTAATATGTCAAAGACTATGGTTATTCCAAGTTTAGAACTAGATAGTGATGTTAATTTGGTTGGAGATAATGATGTTCAAATTATTAATGGATTTAACACTGATTCGAATAAAAGTGATAATCTTACACATTCGGAAAGTGAAAATAGAAATATTAACATGTCTGACATTGAAGACAGCGTTCATTTAGATGATGATATCCATTTCGAAGATAAAGCTAGTATCATAAGTAAACAAGTCGCTAGGGAATTGAACAACGATGATCTTTCCGACATTTATCAAAATGGCACACCTAATTCAGAAAATGGTATAGCTCCCCCAAATATTTTTAAATCAATTGACATCATGAAGAAAGATATTGATTTAAATTCACATGACAAACTTCCCACTACTATTTCCATTGATGATGATTAGCCATCGAGGACTCATAATGGAAAATAAAATTATTAAGCAAAATCAGATTTATTCAAGACTGTACTGATATATTCATAAAACTAACATCTAAATGCATTAATATATACACATATATACAAATCTTTTTTTACATCATTTTTTTTATTCTATATGCACCTAATTACAAACCAACCGGTTAAAATGACTGAAAATATTTTCACATCAATTAATCATTAGTATTATAATTTTCTAATGTTCTTCCCTTGGCATACACATGTTCTTTAACATCTTCAACAGCTTTTTTAATCCAAATATTGAACCCTCTTAACGCATAAATTAAGGAGAAACTAATAGTGAAAATTGTAATTATTATACTGTGAATATTAGTAGATTCAGTCATAGTAACCACATCAGCTCTTAAATAAATAAGATTTACAAAATCGGTAGCTTGTAAGAAGGAATTGTACGAGGAAACATTAAACCAATATTCTGATAAAACGGAACCGCCTACGACGGTTAAAGTGAAAATTGTAATTTTCAATAGGCTAATTAATGCATTTTCTAAACGCTTCTTCCAAAACGATTTGATCATAGTGGCACATCTTTCATTAACAATGCGAAAGATACCTTTAGATTCCATCATAATGATAACAAGTCCATAAAATATATCAAATGTGCGACAGATGTCTAAAAGATTACCAATTACTCCTTTCGGTGTTAGCACAATTCTACCATTACTTAAAGTAGCGATAAAAGCTGAACATTTGTTTAACCAAAAATTTACAGTGAAGGTAAATAAATGACTTAATAACATAATGAAACTGAATCTTGCGATGAAAAGTGCCATCAATAAAATCATGTATATCAAACCCTTGATGAAAAAACTTTCAAAAACAATTTCACGAACTCTTCCAGGAGCTGGTGCAAGAGCAGGAGCTGGTCTCGCTTGTTCATCTTCATGAGCTTCATCGTTGGCTTCATTCGCACCTCTAGCAACATGTTCATTCATAAAATATCTTGACAATTCATGGTCTTTGTAGTAATCTAACATAAGTGTCAACATAATAGCACCTAAACAAACACTTTGTAAATTAGCTCTTTTGAAAGAACTGAAAATTATAAGTTCAAGCGTTTCATATTGGTCTAATGGAACAAATAACCATCCAAGTGGTAAAATAACCAGGCTTGCAATGGTAAATACATATTGGGATAAAGTAGCAACCGCAATAATCAATGTTGAAGCAAAAAACCAAGTTAAAGCAATTAAAGTAATATACCTAAATTTAAAGTTTGGTGGGACATAACAAACAAAATAATCATCAAATTCTGTATTTTGTTGATCTAAATAGCTAAATTCACCTGCATTACGTTTATTTCTTTCCATTATACGCTTTAAATCTAGTGGTTTCAATAATTCATCATTCTTAGTCACTGGAACAAACATTGTTTGTACGTAATTTCTAGAAACAACGTCAGATGATGGTACACGCATTAAGGTACCATCTGGGATGAAATAGGCGTGAATGGCAGGATTCTCTTTAAATAATTGTCTAGCTTGAGCTTCAGTCTTTGGATTAGAAAATAAATCTGGGTTAGACCATTGAGCAGTTTTTTGGGAGAAAAACTTATAAAAATAGTTACGATACAAAACATGACCTCTTTCTAATGAATAATCTTTACCCAAAATGAATGAGGATAAACGTAATCTTCTAGAAATAATTTCAAAAACTTTAATCCAATATTGTCTAACAGCTAATTTTACATTTGGATTATCTTCGATAATGTTTTTAGCAATGTAAAAACAAATAAACATAGTAAATATGTTAAACCCATTAACAGCGCTAAAAGTGTCTGGAACATTAATAAAATCAGATTTTATAATAAACGGGAATAAAAATCTTGTGTGGAAACCAAAACCTGCTAATATAAATACAGCATAAATAAACATTGATAAACATAATCTTGATAACTGAATATACATTGGATGAATTAAACTATCATGTAGAATTTTAATGTTTGGATCATCTGGTGATCTGATAAAAAATAAAACACCTGGTCTGATTAAATATTGTCTAATCATACCGATATATTTGGCGAACCAGTACATGTATAAAGTACCAATTGTCCAATATAAAATTAGAGCAAATTGTGGCCAAAAAGTACAAATATTAGGAATCCAAACAATTGATCTTAATGAACCCAAAATTGGTGCAATCAATGATAAATCTAGCATAACACCGGCAAGGATTGGGAAACCAGCTAATTCGATGAAAAACAATGTGAAGACTTTGAAAGTACATTTTAAGGCAAAAAATATTTGGAAAATAAATCTTCTTCTTTCATTAGTCATGCCATTTCTACGATTATAGCCTTTGGAGATCAATTCGGAAGAAACACAAATTAAAACAACGGCAGTTAAATAGGTGGTAAAAGCAGGAAGAGATCTCATAATTGTGGAATGACTTAAAGTATTATTCAAATAACATTGATAATAATAGTGTAAGTTACTGGAAACATTATCAATAATCCAATTCACAATAATATCTGAATATGGTATTTTGCTCAAGACTAAATAAGTCAATTGGTTCAATTTGGAAATATAAATAAATTGAAGTAACCCGCGATAGAAAATACTAATAATTAAAGAATAAAATTTAATTAAAGAATAACCAATAACGGTTGGGATATAATATGAAATAAAAATGTAAGATCCAATAAACATAAATGCGATAGATGAATAAACTATCAAATTGGATAATGTTAAATGAAGGTTAGCGATAAAAGCCATATTTTGTAAGTCATTTGCTTCATTTTGTAATTGAGCAGCAATTTCTTCACCAGCATCATTAACATTAACGTTATTATCATTAATATTAGCTTGTTGATTTGGTTGTGGTTGTGGTTGTGGTACAACAAAATCTTCTTGAGCAACGGGTTGTGGAGGATGAACAGGACGAATTAATGGGGGAGCAAATTCATCGCCATTATTATCTTCATGTTGTTCGTTTTCATGTAGTAAATTCTCGTTCTCATCACTAGAGAAATGTAAAGAATAGGTATCATCAGATTCTATTTCGCTATTATTAGTATGGTCTTCATGTAAAACATAATCTGGGTCATGTTCTTCCTCATCGTTTTCCGATAATTCCTCATCATGCAAAGTGTTTTCGGTTTGTTGTTCATTTTCCTCGTTTTCAGGTTCTTCAGGAACTTCTTCTCGGTTCTGGTGAACTTCGTCTTCATTATTTTCCGGCAATAGTTCATCATTAACTTCTCTTTCAAAAACATCTCCAACAATATCATCGTTACCGTTGTTATCGAGAACATTCAATTGTCTCTCTAAATCTCTTTGTTCTTGATCTAATCTTTGTTCATGTTCAAGCTTTTCACGGTCTCTCATCATTTTAGCAACCTGTTCTAACATTTGTTCATCCATCACTGGAAATCTTTCCTTTAAACGATTCTTTAATTCTACAATGGAAAAATTTGGACCTATCTTATGAAAAACCATCTTAGTAAAAACATCCTCTCTAATAATCATATCGTATTGAAAGTATAGACCAGCATGCAAAATAATCACCAAAAAAATCTGAAATAGTGAAAATTTAACACTTTTAGATATAGTAATAATCCAATCCTCATTTTTATTACCATTACTTAATTTATAGCCAATTAACAGACTTTGCCAGAAATGACCTGGGATTGGTAATTCTCCATCTAACGCAAATGTCATGAGTTTACCAAAAATATTCCACACTAATGGTATACCAATTACAATTAAGAATGAAAAGCAAGCAAATATTGCAATTGAACTTATCTTTTTAATATTGGTTAATAAGAAATCTTTAATAAGAATTGAAAGTGGAATTTTTTCGGGCATTGACTCCACATATTTAGTCTTAAATTGGAATGGATAATGACAAATGTCACAATTAATAATACTTTTGCGATTATTAACATTCAAATTTCTAGCGGCAATCCATTCATTTAAACATGGTTCATGTAAATATTTGATTGAGCCTTTACATTTACATGGATGAAAAAGTAAATTGTCTTCTGTGGCTTCACCTCTGCAAATACGGCATGTAGCATTTGCAGGTATGTCATTTGAATAATTCAAATGAACATCATCATTGACATTATCCATATTGATGATTTGACCTTCACTTGATCCAAATACTGATTGAAAAATCAAAATGATTTTTAAATTATTTTGTGATGATGAGCTAAAATTCGTATTAAATGATGACATTTTACGGTGAGTAGAACGGGAAAGAACCTGTAAACGAGCCTTCCTCGACTCCTATGACTAGTAGTATCAGAAACAGCTTACAATGTGCTTTCATCTAGATAGTTTGTTAGCTTTTTTAAAGCTTAATTGTTTGTTTTGCTGACTTCAGTTGAAAATACCGACTATTCTTTGTCAAATTTTGTGTCAAACCAATATCATTGAAAATTTCAAAGAATGAATGCTACTTCTAACGCTATGTGTTTTTTCCGTACATATCAAATCGAGCAATACTAACTTAAAAAAAAAAATTAAATGTTAAGCAGCGACAATCTAGGTGACTAGATGTCAAAAATAAAATGATTTCGCCCAGGATCGAACTGGGGACGTTCTGCGTGTTAAGCAGATGCCATAACCAACTAGACCACGAAACCATTGTTATTTTTTTTTGTGCTTCAGTAAACATAAAAGTACATTACTATGATCAGATGACTTTTATTTGCCATCAAAGAACAAACAAGTAAATTCTAGAGTATTCTACAATTGAGTATTATTATTGTCAGATAATTGTTTCACATGGTTAGTCATGTAATACGGTATTGTGAAACTATAAATAGAGATGAAATTTTCACAACATCTTTTATTTTATACTTTTCTTGTATACTTTATATAGTTTAT
>PPOC02000487.1:59103-72923 GCA_003709265.2 Grigorovia yakushimaensis | reverse complement strand
CCGAAACAATTGATACTTTGGATGCTCCAGTCACAGTTACAGACACTACTGTAGTTGTTGGTGATGATGGTGTTACTACTCCATTAGTACGTGTTATTTACCAAGAGACATCCCCTAAGACAAGTTTCACAACTACAACCGAAACAATTGATACTTTGGATGCTCCAGTCACAGTTACAGACACTACTGTAGTTGTTGGTGATGATGGTGTTACTACTCCATTAGTACGTGTTATTTATCAAGAGACATCTCCTAAAACAAGTTACACAACAACTACTACTACAATTGACACCTTAGTCACTCCTATCACTGTAACTTCTGATAGTAAAATTGTCGGTGATGATGGTGTTACTACTCCAGAACAGATTATTGTTATTGAAATGCCTACTGAAGATTTTACGGTACCAAGCCCTTACACAATTACCTACACAGATTCAGATGGGGTACCAGAAACAAAGATTATATCACCTTATACTACTACAGATTCGGAAGGAAAGATAGTTACCAGTAGTTCCACTTTACCTGTACCTCCTGATATTACACTTCCAACTCCATACACCACCACTAATACAGATCAAAAGGGTGATGTTGAAACCGATGTTGTGTCCTTCTTCACCAGTACTGATCCTGAAGGTAATTTAGTTACTGGTACTACCACTTACAATCAAACTCCTGATATTACACTTCCAACTCCATACACCACTACTAATACAGATCCAAACGGTAATGTTGAAACTGATATTGTGTCATTCTTCACCAGTACTGATCCTGAAGGTAATTTAGTTACTGGTACTACCACTTACAATCAAACTCCTGATATCACTCTTCCAACTCCATACACCACTACTAATACAGATCATAAGGGTGATGTTGAAACTGATATTGTATCATTCTTCACCAGTACTGATCCTGAAGGTAATTTGGTTACTGGTACTACCACTTACAATAACTCCTGATATCACACTTCCAACTCCATACACCACTACTAATACAGATCAAAAGGGTGATGTTGAAACCGAAATTGTTTCGTTTTACACCACTACGGATCAATCTGGTCACTTAGCCACTGGTACTACCACCTATGGAATTCCTTCAGATTTGTCTATTCCAACTCCATACACCACTACTGGCACCGATTCTACTGGTGGTATTGAAACCGAGATTATCTCATTCTTCACCACTACCGATCCATCTGGTCACTTAGCCACTGGTAGCACTTCGTTTGTATTGACCGGATCGAAGTTAATTATTGAAAGTTCTTCAAGTGGAAGGGTGTTCTATGGCAATAGTACTAGAGTTTCAAGATCTAGGACCGCGTTTTATTCCAGTTTAAGTAGAAATGTTTTGGAGCCAACTTCTAAATCCTACTTGGGTGTTCCTAATAACGGTAACAGTGTAGGTGTTTCAAATGTTCCGATTGAAAACACTGGTTATAGTAACGGTGTTAATTCAAATAAAGGTTTGCCCCCATCTACAAATTCTATTGTTCAAACTACTAGAAATAAGTCAGCTTTTGATTATATCAACCCAACAGCTGGTAATGAAAATCCGACATCCGCCTCAACCCCAGTTGGTTCAAACGGTAACAACAATGGTAACGGTCCTAACCCAAATAATGTCTCTCCATATATTACTAGCTCCAATACAGTAAACCCATCTAAGTATGGCATCCATTCTACGATCTTATCTTCTGGTAATAATACCCCCGAACCTGTCCCAACTACAAATGGTCCAAATAATAACATTCATAATTCCAAATTAGTTATTACTACTGTTTCTTCCAATGAATCAAGAAAGATCGGAACTGATCAAAAGGCTACTTTATCTTTTGCTGGTACTAATACTAAGGACTCTAATCCAGTACCAAACAGTAGTGCAAGAAATAGTAATAAATCATTTGTTACAATATCACCTACTAAGAGTATCATTAATGTTGCAACTCCTTCTGCCACAGAATCGGTACCAACAATTTCAGCCAATATTTATGAAGGCTCTGGCTCCAAGATTAGACAAAACTCGACAACATACTTTATGCTTACAATTTTATTACTGATTTTATTTTGAGTTTAAATTTTTTACCTTGAATCTTTATATTTAGATTAATAATTGGTTATGACTGCCAATTATTTTACTACGAAGTTTGTTTACATTTAAACGATATTTTTTTCCATAGTGAAACTGTGCGATATCCTTACTTTTTTTATAGTCTGTTTCAATTCAAGTCTGTTTTAAGATGAGATGTTTTTTAATGTTTGTATATAGTTATTCAATACACAAACTTTTTATTTTAGTTACTTTTTATTTTAGTTACTTTTTACTTTAGTTACTTATTTACTTTTTATTTTGGTTTGAAGTGAGAAATTAGTATAATATCTTACTAAGCACTGATCTGTGTTAGAAGCGATATTTATACAACCCTTACTAAACTTTTCTTTTGTTACTGACGACAATGATATATATTTTATAACAGTAGACGTTGTTAGTTAATAAATTGAATTGCAAAATGTCATTCAATGAATATATTGATGGTAATTTTACGCTTTATATTTTTGTTATAATTTATAATACATTTTTGTTGGTACAATGAAGCAATACCAGTTTTCAATGTGCAAAAATTACAAACATTAACAACTATTTTACCAAGGTACCTTTCATATTCGAATAGTTTTCGATATAAATGGAACCTTTTTAATGAATGATTAAACAAAAACTCATTTCCAGAAAAAAGTCTTTTTTCTAGAAGTTAAAATAAGATAAGAATAGTCTACATAACTGGATGACAAACTTGCCAATGTCATAGCAAAAAATAGAAAAGGTATTTTTGCTACGTAGGAAGTTATATGCATTGAAACTGTCATATGATAAGTAATATAGAGGAATCAAAATGTTCTTCAAAGAAAAATATACAATATACTAGAGGTTTTGTCAGAATTTTTTATTGGAGAAAAACAATTTCTATGTTGATATTTGTTTGTACCATTTCAGTTGTAGCTAGTTTGAAAAAAAACGATCATTACATAGTCACAACTCAAATTGCATACGCCAAAAGTTTATGAAACGTAGTATTAAATAAATCTTAATCATTGCTTATGAAACACTCTGATATATACAATTGCATATGTCAAGAAAAATACATTTGCATCTCGAGAGTTGCCGATTGGGAAAAATGATCTACAGTTGGTCAAAATCAGACAATACAATTTTTTTTGCTCGAAAAAACAAAAAATAAAAAAATTTGTAAACAATAAGCAAACATATAAAAAAAAGCAACCAGAGGATAATGCAGTTTAAACACTTCTTCACTTTTTTGTCTGCTTGCAATTTTCAATCTGCACTAGCGGATGACTCTAGTAAAGCTAGTAATGGTACAACTGCTGCTATTACCATTAATGGTAATGCATTTTTTGATTCTGAAACAAATGAAAGATTCTATATAAGAGGTGTAGACTACCAACCAGGTGGTTCATCTAATTTAACAGATCCATTAGCTGATACGTCTATCTGTGGTAGAGATATTCCAGTTTTTGAAGACCTTGGTATCAACACCATCAGAGTTTATACTGTGGATAACTCATTAGATCATAGTGAATGTATGCAAATGTTAGCTGATGCAGGTATCTATTTAATCTTAGATGTTAATACTCCTGGTGCATCTATTGCTAGATACAATACTGCTTGTTCATACAATGCTGATTATTTACAAAGTGTGTTTGCAACCATCGATGCATTTGCAAGTTATGATAATGTTTTAGGTTTCTTTGCTGGTAATGAAGTCATTAATAGTGAGAACACTACTGCGACTGCTACATATGTTAAAGCCGTAGTGAGAGATATGAAAAAATATATCAAAGCCAGAGATTATAGACAAATTCCAGTTGGTTATTCAGCTGCTGATATTGCTGCCAATAGACAATTAGTTGCAGAATATTTCAATTGTGGCGATGATGCAGATGCTCGTATTGATATGTTTGGTGTTAATGATTATTCATGGTGTGGTCAATCAAGTTTCTCAGTTTCAGGTTATTCTACCAAAATGGATATCTACAAAGATTATTCAGTTCCAATATTCTTAAGTGAATTTGGTTGTAATAAAGTTCCTGGTTCAAGACCATTCACCGAAATCGGATCAATTTATTCAACTGAAATGAGTTCAGTGTTTAGTGGTGGTTTAGTTTATGAATACTCTAATGAAACAAATAATTATGGGTTAGTTCAAATCAGTGATGATGGTGCAAGCGTAACTAAGTTAGATGATTTTACTAACTTGAAGAATGAATATTCTAAAGTATCCAATCCAGAAGGTAACGGCGGCTACAGCACTGATAATACATACTCCACCTGTCCAAGTTACCAAAAAGATACTTGGGAAGCTAACAATACTTTACCAGATATGCCAACAGATGCCCAACAATATTTTGATGATGGTGCTGGTGAACCATTGGGTACTATTATTAAGACTCAAAATTTGTGTGAAGATAGTGATGACGATGAGGATGTAACTTCTAGTTCTTCATCAGCTTCATCATCATCATCCGACAATTACTCTTCAAGTTCTAGTGTAAGTGCTACCAGCAGCACCGAAAATAGCAGTAGTAGTTCTTCTAGCAGTATTGTTACAAGCACCAGTGAAAAATCTTCATCAACTGTTGCTTCTGCCACTTCTACAAGTGCAACCAGTTCTGAATCTAAAAGTTCCAAAGGGTTAGCTAACCAAAGCATTCAAATTCCAATGTTGATTAAGTTAATTTATCAAGTTTTGAACTTTTGAATAAATACAGTGTTCAAATCTTTTTAATTAATTTTATCAGAGTCTAGATATTTAATTTCATTTTCCGCTTTCTTTCGTTGTTTTGAATATGGATAGTTATCTTTTGTTTTTCCTTCACTACATTTATATGTTTTATATAGGATATTAAAAAAAAATTTTAAAAGAGTAATAATCAAAAATTGGTAAAGTCAATTTCATTATCGTTCTCGTCATTTTTGTTTTTTTTATTACTATCATCGTTGTTGTTGTTATTAGATTTTGTTGCGTTAACGTTGTTGCCTAGAATTTTGGAATTACTGCTGTTAATACAAGACATTTCAATATCATCACATTTATTACACAATGTAACAGTTGTTTGACAGTTACTTTTATCGTCACTAGCTCTACTGGTAGTAATATCTTCAGAGTTATCATTTTGAGTGGTAAGTATAGTGGCTGTAGTTGTAGTAATAGTTGTATCAGTATTAGATATATCATTAACTGTAATTTTATCCATACTATTGTAAACAAATTGGTCATTTTGCAAGAAAATGAATTTTTCTAATAATTTATTATAACTATTTTGCAAAACACTGAAATTAGACTCTAAATCAGCAATTTTTTTATTTTTATCCAAAAGTGTTGATTGTAATGACTCTACCATATTTTCTAAATTATTTATTTTATTTTCTGTACGAAATCTATAAGACCTTTGGGCCAACCTATTTTGTAATCTTTTCTTATCAATTTCGTCAATCTCGACAGCACTCTCACTGTGTTTGTTACAATCAGCAATATTACTACCACTGGTATCATTTAATATACTGATTAATTTAGGATCAGATTTTTCAACCAATTTTGTTGATTTGTCATTTTTGGTATCAATCTTACCCACTTTAAAGCTCTTGTCTGCAGATTTAGATTTTCTTTTTGAACGATATTTCGGTAAGTTCCAATTTTTAGATAAATGAATTTTTGATAACAGCAAATCTTCTGTCTTGAAAGTTTTGGAAATTAATATTTTTTCCTTGGTGGAGTTTAAGTTGTTCATTGAGGATATGTCAAGTGCAGGTTTTTTTTTGACCTTTATTGAACGAAGTATCTTAAGGTACAAAATAAAATAAGATAAATGAGAGTTCCCAGTGTATATGGAGCATGCAATGCAGTTATAGTAGCAGAAAGTTTCAGCTCATCGAAGAAACTTCAATTTTCGCAGATGTTTTTCAATTGAAGATGAAAATTAAAAAGGGAACATAAAAAAATATAAATGGAATGCATAAAGGAAATTATTATTGTTGTAGACTGTGTGGCTTCATTGTCGTTGTTGAGCACTGCAGGATTGGGTGAAAACAGTATTTAAAGGTGGTTGCACTTTATACAAACGCATTTTTGAATCATGCTACTAAGACAATTGCAAAATTTATATTTAATTATTATCATATATAGATTCAGTATTATGAGAAATCTATACTAATACTGATTTCAAATTTGGTCAATATCGAAACAAATAATTTGATCAAAAATATATTAGTCGATTTGAATGACAGTAATGAAAATGCAAATGCAAATGCAAACGATGAGGTTAATTTTGATTACGAGTTTGTTTCAAATTGTCAAAAACTGATTATTAAATTGATTAAAATCTATCAAATCAATATAATGTTAAATATTGTTTATACCATTTGGTATAATTATTATACAATTATGGAATATGATGATCCTATGAGTTTTATAATAAATCATAATAGACTGAATAGCGGGTTTAGTTTAGCATCTAGTTTAATAATTTTAAATCCATTCATGAAATATTGTTTAATCTTAATCAACTACATTTTAGGTTTGATTATTTTGAATTTGAATTTAATCAAATTTGATGTTGCCAAGAAGGCTAACTATAATAATATCAATAATCCTAACAATGGTGATAAGAGCAGCATCTATGAAAGGAAAATTTTGTCCAATATTAGGTTTTTAATATTAGAGACACATGGTATATTAACTATTTTGTTCATTAATCTATATGATTTTGATGAAAATAGTGACGCTGACGATGACGTTTTGAGTAATACCGAACTTAGAATTGAAAATGAAAATGATGAAATAAATAATAATGTTAACGAACAATCAAATCTGATCAATGATGATGAGAATAATTTTTATGACGATTACTATCATGCTACTACCACCACAGCAATGGCAGCTGGCAATACCAGTAGCAACATTAATGATGCTTAATATATGTTGTCTTTGTTGTGTCCTGTTTAATGGCAGACTTGATAAATCATTGAAAACTCATTTTGTCATTTTTTCTTTCAAATCATTTAGATATTTATTTATTCTCAACTTATTTAAACTAATTATTTGTTCTTTCCAATAATTATTTTCAATGATTAAATAATTTAGTTTTAAATTTAGTTTATTTATTTCGCCATTCAAAATTGACAGTTTATTCAAATTATCATTATACAATTGTCGTTTCCTTACACGAAACCTTTTAGATGCTTCTGAATTTTTCCGTCTTTTCAGATTCAATTCGAAATTATCAATACTTATTTCGCTCATTTATTCGTTTTCTGGTTTAAATTTAAATATTCTTTCTCGATGGTGTTCTCTGCTTAATGATTTATTAGTTCAATTCAAAACGAAAAAAGGAAATAAAGAAATAAGATGAGTCAAATTGTTTTAATATTAATAAATAAGGTATTAATATTTGCATAAAAGTTAATGCAATTGTTAATAGTAAATTGGAGATATTAATGAAAAAGCATGTGAACAATTTTGAATAAATACGATATATAAATAAAATATAGTAAAATAACACACATATTGAAATCTTCAGATCTCATTTGCTTCAAGCAACTAATTTAAAAACAACAATTTGGTTTAAAAGTGACCAAATTGTGGTGGCTCTTTGATTTTTCAATTTGTTAACAAGAAAAAAATGAGTCGTAATGCCAAAATTCGGCCGAAACTGTGGATTTCCACATTACAGGAAAGGGATTACGTAACAGCGCTTTCTAAGATTACGTAAGGTAACTTAAAAAACAATTGTAAAAACTTAAAAAGAAAGCCCTGTAGGGGGCTCGAACCCCTAACCTTGTGATTAAGAGTCACACGCGCTACCGATTGCGCCAACAAGGCTTGCTTGTTTATCTAAATTTTATTGGATTCTTTTAGTTATTAAAACTAGATAGGTGATATCATTATTTATGGATTAATAATAACTATAATTTGTCTAGACGTGTAGCTCAAATTGTGGCTAATATTTACGTAACTCCATCTACGTTATATTATGTTTATTTTAGATATCGTTATACTAGTAGATTGGTATATTCAATATGTATAAATAATGATATCAATATATACAGACTAATGATAAGATGTTATCTTTTCTATAAATAATGTATATGTTCTTCTATATTGTCGTATCCTCTTCTTATTTTTGCTTTACAATAAATAATTTGTTTTTCTAATCAACTTCGCTTTCTGGAGCTGATCACGAAAATTTATCCGTCGTAATTTAGTGTCAAATTATTACATGTTTTTAAAAAGTGGACGCTATATTAGGTAAGACTTAAGATATTATAAATTTGTGCTACTAGACCTTTGTTGATGTTCTACACTATACCTAAAATGCATAGGATAGGTTTTATCTAACTTTAGATTTTATTATTAATGTTTTTAATTGAGTTTTCTTCGTCTTTTAGACTAGTCAGATTTTGAATTTTCGTTCTTTACATTTTAATTTTTTTGACAAAATGTTGCTGTCATTTCTTAAATGGAAAATGTCACTACAGATTAGATGAAAACCATTGAGACAATAGTAAAGCAAAATTAAACGGCGCAACTAGCTTGGTTAACCAACAAGACTAATTTGCTGAACATATCCTATAAAATATTTTCTTAAGATGTATTTAATTTAAGTGATTGAACTTATTGTATTAAAACAATATATAACATTATATCATGCATAGTTGTCATGTTATTTTTGATAGACAAAAAGTTTATTTGCTTGGTCCATTCTTGGTCATAATGTACCAGAAAAAGCAACAAAATCATTTTCTAATACTTCAATTGGTTTAAATTATTTAATTTTAATGCGCCTAGGCTAAAACAAAAGTTTACGGACATGATGGGTCCAGGTAGTTTGATGTATTGACTGCATCTTCAATGTTGAAACAGAAGATGTCTTATAAGGTATTTAGTGGACGTAATAATATATTATATGTGTATGGGTGGTATGATTTTTCTCGTTTTTTATTTATATCGCTAAGAATTGAAATTTTAGACTTTGACTAATTCAACTTTGCAACCATTCATTTATATCAACAAACAAATTTTTAATTTTTATTCCACGTAGATATAAACATCAATATCATGATTATATTAGTCTTGGTGAATTAATAATATCGTGGAAGTGTTCGATTAAATTCCGTGATGGCTAATACCACAGAATGTGATACATCTGAAATTCCTATCAGTTTACAATAAATTTGCTATTTTTTGCCTAAGAACATGTCGTTTAGATAAAACCAGCATTTGCACTAATAAACTATTCTAAATTTCATACTCTTATCCCTGTATGAGTGGCATTTATGTTAAATATTAATTAAAATTGTTGAATGTTGCAATTGTACGGTTCTAACTTTTTGTACTATTTGCTTTGAAAGTTTATAGACCTCATAATGTTTTCCACCATTGACCCGAATTTCTAGGTCATCATTTGAATCTGAATGAGAAAAAACCGTTTTTAAAATCTCTACTAAAAGGTTCTGACGTAATTCATATTATTAAAAGTCGCAGTTCATGTTTAATTACCCATGACTAAAAACTTTTCAATAATGATGAGCTAAAAGCAAAACCGTACCCTGATTTTACAGAAAACTGCTGTCTAATGGAACCTATATTAAACATTGATAAAATATAACTCAAGTTAGCAATGTTAAAATAGTTCTAAAGAGCAAATCAGTTGTTTCTAGTTCCATATACCATAAATAAGTGCATAAATTGTACGAGAGTGCTTTTCAACACAGCAGTAATAGTCGATTCTTCCATTTGCAATGTGAAGTTTAAAACACATAATTTCAAATTTTTCGAAATAAAAAAAGTAAACAAAAAAAAAATAAAAATCATCAAACTGATTAAAGCTTGTAAAAATCGTTGGTTTACACACATCTTGGTCTTGAATTCATTTGATATCGAGTGAATTTTTTTAGGAGCATATAAATATTTATATTCTACACAATCAGTATGCTATGTTAAATCAAAATGAATTTTACAAAGATAATAATACCATCAATGCAGATATGACAACAACTACAGCCATTGATCCCAAGGAAAATGGATCAAGTGATGACAGAAACTATAATGCTGATAATATACCCAAAGAACGGAGTAATGATTTTATAATTTTTAACAAGAATAAATTATTTTTTGAAAATAAACTGCTAAATGAGTTAGAACTAATGGATGACCCATTAGAATTATTTTTGGATTATATTAATTGGTTAATAGATTCAATTGCTGAAATACAATCACACATGAAAGATTTTGCTAATATTAATAATATTTCTAACAATAATCCAAGTGATATGAAGGATTTGGAATTGGTTCATATAATGAATTTACTTTTAAAGGAAGTTTTAGAACGTTGTATTAATTATACTATTAATTTGACCACATACGACAATGATCCACGATTTATTAAAATTTGGTTGTATTATTTAAATAGTTTTTACAGAACTAGTAAAGACATATCTATTGCTGCTAATAGCGCAAACGATAATGATTTTGAAGTCAATGAAAAAAAACTATCATTTATTAAAGATAACTTATTGTTTATGGCACAAAATAATATTGGTAATAAATTATCAATATTTTATATTGAATTAGCTAACGTTTTAAATGATTTAAACTTGGTTAACTTTTCATGGTATGTCTTGAAAATCGGTATTTTAGAAAACTCAAGACCCAAAGTTACCATTTCGGAAAGCTTGAAATATTTCGAGGAGAAATTAGATACCATTAAACAAGAAACCAAATTTAATACTAATACTTTCCAATGGAATGAAATTTTCAATAACATTAATTTTGAAATGCCAAATTTTATTAATTTGAAGGATAAATCGCCATCAAATATCGTTAGTAAAACTGGTTTCAATTATGGAACAACAAATAACACGAATACAAGACATAGTAAAAAAATATCAATATTTAATGATAATGATAATAATCCCGAACAGATTGTCAATGGAAAGAAAGAAATGTATCAAAATAAACCCAAATCAAAAAAAGAACCTGTTTATAAGATCATTGATATTAGTGGTAAGAAAAAGGAAAAAATTAATTGTAATTTTGAACTGCTTTACAACAACGAAATTTATAGCGAAGTAAATTTTGAACAGTTATTAGCAATAAATAGAAATATTTATAAGAAAAAGAAAAAGAAATCAGTGCAGAAAAAAAGGAAGATTTTATCGTTACTACCATCATCACAACCACCTGTCAAAAATTATAATGATAAAAATGAAAATATATATAAAGATAATCCTGACAGTCATTTAATGGATGGAGAGGAAAATTATAACATTGAAGAAATGCAGATGAAAAAGCTTGATAAAGAAAATCAAATGGATCAAGAAAATACAGATCTGTTGACGTCAACACAAAGAAATCAAGATGAAACATACCAAACGTTTACTTCGATTTTGCCATTGAAGGATGAAAATAAAGATATCTACAACAACAGCAATAATAATAATAATAATAATAATAATAATAATAATAATAATATACAAGAAAACACAGTAACGTTATTTTCAAAAGATGCTATAAACGAAGTTTATTCAATGTTCAATCAAAGCGTTACCAATGATGAAAATAATAATGTTGACAATTTTAATGATAAAAATGATGATAACAGTACTAATAAATTTTCCATATATGATAATTTAACTCAAGATTTTACCAGACCAAATATCGATGATTTAACTGAAGTTAAGAAGAAAGATAATATTGAAGTGAGTAATAATGCATCTGGTACTGATAATGATGATAGAAGTATATATAATGGTAATAATATTCATGACGAAGACAAAAGTAGTGATACAAATCTAAACAATAATAGGAAAGGTGATGAAACTGATGAAACTGATAATTTTATGCCACCTATTGAAGAGCAAACAGAAAATTCATTCCATACACCATTAAAATCAATCAAAAATTATTCAATTTTACCATCACAAAGTTCGCCATTCATTTCACAACCAACAAAACCAGTAATACAATTATCGTCTAGATCAAATTCATTGCAACATGCTATCAAGAGACAAGAAAATGAGAAAGATCTCCGACCAATTAGTATTATTACAGACCCCATCGGTAGATCATTCCAAAATAAATTATTACAAAATGTTAAACCGTCATTAACCGCGTATGAAACATTTCATTATTATAACAAATCGCTGAATATGTTAAACCAATTGAAGCGATTGAATAAGTCAGTTTCGAAGAGGCCCATGATTAATTTTGTTCAAACGAATGAAATATATTGTATAAACAAAGAATTAGGTCAAGGTGGGTATGCGACTGTGTATTTATCTGAATCAAGTAATGGGTCTCTAAGGGCGCTGAAAGTAGAGAAGCCAAATAATAATTGGGAATTCTATATATTGAAGCAAATTGAACAAAGATTGAGGGGTAATGCGGTGTTGGAATCAATTATTAATGTTTATGAGTTACATTTTTTCCAGGACGAGAGTTATTTGGTTTTGAATTATGCTAATCAAGGTACGTTGTTGAATCTTATCAATTTAAATAATAGTGGTAATGAAAATAATAAATTTAATATTGATATTAATTTCTTAGAAAATAGCAATTCTTCAAGAAGAATAATGTTCAATGAAAAGATTGTAATTTTTTTCAGTATACAAATAATTGAAATAATACTGAATTTGCATAAGATTGGCATACTTCATTGCGATGTTAAACCGGATAATTGGATGATACGGTTAATTCCTAGTGAATTGAGCTCATATACTGGTGGTTATAGTCAAGTTAATAGTAACGATAGGGAAGATCCCTGGAGGAAGAAAGGTTTATATTTAATTGATTTTGGTCGATCTATTGATATGGCGATATTAGATGAAAACACTAAATTTAAAGCCAATTGGAAACCAGATAAATTATTTGATTGTCCCGAGATTCAAAATGGTGAAATATGGACCAAAGAGATTGATTTTTATGGTATTGCTAATACGATTCACTGTATGTTATTTGGTGAGTATATTAGAATAAGGGAGAGTCGGGTTAATAAGAGGGATAATATTTACGTTAGATATGAAGTATTTGATGATGCGGATAATGATGAGTTAGTTAACGATAAAAATAGTTATGAAATTTGTAACAATTTACAAAGATCATGGCAAAAAGAAATGTGGTCAAGTTTATTTGATGTTTTAGTAAATAGTGGTCAATATGAATCAAAAATTGATGAAATTTTGAGTAAAATTATAATTGAAATGAAAGGATATCTTGTTGAAAATAGCGAAGAGTTGGTTCAGACGATCTATGATATAGAGAAGATAGTTGTTGAAAATATATGATATATATATATGTATGTGTGTGTGTGTGTGTGTTCAATTCCCTTTTAATACGATTATTATTTATGATAATTTATGGTACTTTATAAAATATGATATATGTAGTATATAGAGCGGAAGAGGTGTATATAAAGAAAGAATGAACTCGTGATTAATGGTGAGAATGCTTATTCATTTTTCCTTACACCAGAAACGATATCATCAACTCTCAATAATAAACAAGCACTTTCAATTGCAGTCTTTATACTTTGTTGTTTTATAATTTCTGGTTCCCAAATACCATAATCTAACATATCAACAATTTTACCATTATTACCATCTACCCCCATGGTAAATTTGCCTTCAGCATGCATAGCTCTTAATTTTGATAATATTCTGATTGAGTTACCACCAGAGTTTTGAATTAAAACACGAGGTATAGATTCCATTGCATCAGCTACGGCTTGGTAAGGCCATTGTTGATATGTTAGATT